>JBBGZY010003699.1:0-128228 GCA_037952925.1 Lithobates clamitans
GAGGGAGATGTGGGGGGGGGGGAGGGAGATGTGGGGGGGGGAGGAAGATGTGGGGGGAGGGAGGGAGATGTGGGGGGAGGGAGGGGGGGAGATGTGGGGGGGGAGGGAGATGTGTGGGGGAGGGGGTAGGGAGATGTGGGGTTCTGCCTGTGTGAATGTGAAGTCTCTCTTGTCAGGTGGGGTGTTGTAGTCTTGTACAGCACCATGGTATGTGATGGTGACATGGATGTAAGGTTGCTCTCATGTCTCAGTCTCTCCTGGATGATAACGGTCTGAAGGAGGTTCAGAAGGCGGCCGACTCCGTTCAGGACGCTCTCAATAAAGGACATTATGAAGAGGCGACAGAGAAATGGTCCTGGACAGAAGATGTCATAGAACAGGTGAGAATTGGCTGCTGTCCCAGAGCAGTCCACCAGGGGGCGCCCCTACATTCTGAATACATGGGAGATACCAGTCCACCAGGGGGCGCCCCTACATTCTGAATACATGTGGAGATACCAGTCCACCAGGGGGCGCCCCTACATTCTGAATACATGGGAGATACCAGTCCACCAGGGGGCGCCCCTACATTCTGAATACATGGGAGATACCAGTCCACCAGGGGGCGCCCCTACATTCTGAATACATGGGAGATACCAGTCCACCAGGGGGCGCCCCTACATTCTGAATACATGGGAGATACCAGTCCACCAGGGGGCGCCCCTACATTCTGAATACATGGGAGATACCAGTCCAACAGGGGGCGCCCCTACATTCTGAATACATGGGAGATACCAGTCCACCAGGGGGCGCCCCTACATTCTGAATACACGGGAGATACCAGTCCACCAGGGGGCGCCCCTACATTCTGAATACATGGGAGATACCAGTCCACCAGGGGGCGCCCCTACATTCTGAATACATGGGAGATACCAGTCCACCAGGGGGCGCCCCTACATTCTGAATACATGGGAGATACCAGTCCACCAGGGGGCGCCCCTACATTCTGAATACATGGGAGATACCAGTCCAACAGGGGGCGCCCCTACATTCTGAATACATGGGAGATACCAGTCCACCAGGGGGCACCCCTACATTCTGAATACATGGGAGATACCAGTCCACCAGGGGGCGCCCCTACATTCTGAATACATGGGAGATACCAGTCCACCAGGGGGCGCCCCTACATTCTGAATACATGGGAGATACCAGTCCACCAGGGGGCACCCCTACATTCTGAATACATGGGAGATACCAGTCCACCAGGGGGCACCCCTACATTCTGAATACATGGGAGATACCAGTCCACCAGGGGGCACCCCTACATTCTGAATACATGGGAGATACCAGTCCACCAGGGGGCGCCCCTACATTCTGAATACATGGGAGATACCAGTCCACCAGGGGGCACCCCTACATTCTGAATACATGGGAGATACCAGTCCACCAGGGGGCACCCCTACATTCTGAATACATGGGAGATACCAGTCCACCAGGGGGCTCCCCTACATTCTGAATACATGGGAGATACCAGTCCACCAGGGGGCGCCCCTACATTCTGAATACATGGGAGATACCAGTCCACCAGGGGGCACCCCTACATTCTGAATACATGGGAGATACCAGTCCACCAGGGGGCACCCCTACATTCTGAATACATTGGGGATACCAGTCCACCAGGGGGCGCCCCAACATTCTGAATACATGGGAGATACCAGTCCACCAGGGGGCGCCCCTACATTCTGAATACACGGGAGATACCAGTCCACCAGGGGGCGCCCCTACATTCTGAATACACGGGAGATACCAGCCCACCAGGGGGCGCCCCTACATTCTGAATACACGGGAGATACCAGTCCACCAGGGGGCACCCCTACATTCTGAATACATGGGAGATACCAGTCCACCAGGGGGCACCCCTACATTCTGAATACATGGGAGATACCAGTGCACCAGGGGGCACCCCTACATTCTGAATACATGGGAGATACCAGTCCACCAGGGGGCACCCTACATTCCGAATACATGGGAGATACCAGTCCACCAGGGGGCACCCCTACATTCTGAATACACGGGAGATACCAGTCCACCAGGGGGCGCCCCTACATTCTGAATACACGGGAGATACCAGCCCACCAGGGGGCGCCCCTACATTCTGAATACACGGGAGATACCAGTCCACCAGGGGGCGCCCCTACATTCTGAATACATGGGAGATACCAGTCCACCAGGGGGCACCCCTACATTCTGAATACACGGGAGATACCAGTCCACCAGGGGGCACCCCTACATTCTGAATACACGGGAGATACCAGTCCACCAGGGGGCGCCCCTACATTCTGAATACATGGGAGATACCAGTCCACCAGGGGGCGCCCCTACATTCTGAATACATGGGAGATACCAGTCCACCAGGGGGCACCCCTACATTCTGAATACACGGGAGATACCAGTCCACCAGGGGGCGCCCCTACATTCTGAATACATGGGAGATACCAGTCCACCAGGGGGCGCCCCTACATTCTGAATACATGGGAGATACCAGTCCACCAGGGGGCACCCCTACATTCCGAATACACGGGAGATACCAGTCCACCAGGGGGCACCCCTACATTCTGAATACATGTGGAGATACCAGTCCACCAGGGGGCGCCCCTACATTCTGAATACATGGGAGATACCAGTCCACCAGGGGGCGCCCCTACATTCTGAATACATGGGAGATACCAGTCCACCAGGGGGCGCCCCTACATTCTGAATACATGGGAGATACCAGTCCACCAGGGGGCACCCCTACATTCTGAATACATGGGAGATACCAGTCCACCAGGGGGCACCCCTACATTCTGAATACATGGGAGATACCAGTCCACCAGGGGGCTCCCCTACATTCTGAATACATGGGAGATACCAGTCCACCAGGGGGCGCCCCTACATTCTGAATACATGGGAGATACCAGTCCACCAGGGGGCACCCCTACATTCTGAATACATGGGAGATACCAGTCCACCAGGGGGCACCCCTACATTCTGAATACATTGGGGATACCAGTCCACCAGGGGGCGCCCCAACATTCTGAATACATGGGAGATACCAGTCCACCAGGGGGCGCCCCTACATTCTGAATACACGGGAGATACCAGTCCACCAGGGGGCGCCCCTACATTCTGAATACACGGGAGATACCAGCCCACCAGGGGGCGCCCCTACATTCTGAATACACGGGAGATACCAGTCCACCAGGGGGCACCCCTACATTCTGAATACATGGGAGATACCAGTCCACCAGGGGGCACCCCTACATTCTGAATACATGGGAGATACCAGTGCACCAGGGGGCACCCCTACATTCTGAATACATGGGAGATACCAGTCCACCAGGGGGCACCCTACATTCCGAATACATGGGAGATACCAGTCCACCAGGGGGCACCCCTACATTCTGAATACACGGGAGATACCAGTCCACCAGGGGGCGCCCCTACATTCTGAATACACGGGAGATACCAGCCCACCAGGGGGCGCCCCTACATTCTGAATACACGGGAGATACCAGTCCACCAGGGGGCGCCCCTACATTCTGAATACATGGGAGATACCAGTCCACCAGGGGGCACCCCTACATTCTGAATACACGGGAGATACCAGTCCACCAGGGGGCACCCCTACATTCTGAATACACGGGAGATACCAGTCCACCAGGGGGCGCCCCTACATTCTGAATACATGGGAGATACCAGTCCACCAGGGGGCGCCCCTACATTCTGAATACATGGGAGATACCAGTCCACCAGGGGGCACCCCTACATTCTGAATACACGGGAGATACCAGTCCACCAGGGGGCGCCCCTACATTCTGAATACATGGGAGATACCAGTCCACCAGGGGGCGCCCCTACATTCTGAATACATGGGAGATACCAGTCCACCAGGGGGCACCCCTACATTCCGAATACACGGGAGATACCAGTCCACCAGGGGGCACCCCTACATTCTGAATACATGTGGAGATACCAGTCCACCAGGGGGCGCCCCTACATTCTGAATACATGGGAGATACCAGTCCACCAGGGGGCGCCCCTACATTCTGAATACATGGGAGATACCAGTCCACCAGGGGGCGCCCCTACATTCTGAATACATGGGAGATACCAGTCCACCAGGGGGCACCCCTACATTCTGAATACATGGGAGATACCAGTCCACCAGGGGGCGCCCCTACATTCTGAATACATGGGGGATACCAGTCCACCAGGGGGCACCCCTACATTCCGAATACATGGGAGATACCAGTCCACCAGGGGGCGCCCCTACATTCTGAATACATGGGAGATACCAGTCCACCAGGGGGCGCCCCTACATTCTGAATACATGGGAGATACCAGTCCACCAGGGGGCACCCCTACATTCCGAATACACGGGAGATACCAGTCCACCAGGGGGCACCCCTACATTCTGAATACATGTGGAGATACCAGTCCACCAGGGGGCGCCCCTACATTCTGAATACATGGGAGATACCAGTCCACCAGGGGGCGCCCCTACATTCTGAATACATGGGAGATACCAGTCCACCAGGGGGCGCCCCTACATTCTGAATACATGGGAGATACCAGTCCACCAGGGGGCACCCCTACATTCTGAATACATGGGAGATACCAGTCCACCAGGGGGCGCCCCTACATTCTGAATACATGGGGGATACCAGTCCACCAGGGGGCACCCCTACATTCCGAATACATGGGAGATACCAGTCCACCAGGGGGCGCCCCTACATTCTGAATACATGGGAGATACCAGTCCACCAGGGGGCACCCCTACATTCTGAATACTTTGGAGATACCAGTCCACCAGGGGGCACCCCTACATTCTGAATACATGGGAGATACCAGTCCACCAGGGGGCGCCCCTACATTCTGAATACATGGGAGATACCAGTCCACCAGGGGGCTCCCCTACATTCTGAATACATGGGAGATACCAGTCCACCAGGGGGCGCCCCTACATTCTGAATACATGGGAGATACCAGTCCACCAGGGGGCACCCCTACATTCTGAATACATGGGAGATACCAGTCCACCAGGGGGCGCCCCTACATTCTGAATACATTGGGGATACCAGTCCACCAGGGGGCGCCCCAACATTCTGAATACACGGGAGATACCAGTCCACCAGGGGGCGCCCCTACATTCTGAATACACGGGAGATACCAGTCCACCAGGGGGCGCCCCTACATTCTGAATACATGGGGGATACCAGTCCACCAGGGGGCGCCCCTACATTCTGAATACATGGGAGATACCAGTCCACCAGGGGGCACCCCTACATTCTGAATACATGGGAGATACCAGCCCACCAGGGGGCGCCCCTACATTCTGAATACACGGGAGATACCAGCCCACCAGGGGGCGCCCCTACATTCTGAATACACGGGAGATACCAGTCCACCAGGGGGCCCCCCTACATTCTGAATACATGGGAGATACCAGTCCACCAGGGGGCGCCCCTACATTCCGAATACATGGGAGATACCAGTCCACCAGGGGGCGCCCCTACATTCTGAATACACGGGAGATACCAGTCCACCAGGGGGCACCCCTACATTCTGAATACACGGGAGATACCAGTCCACCAGGGGGCACCCCTACATTCCGAATACATGGGAGATACCAGTCCACCAGGGGGCACCCCTACATTCCGAATACATGGGAGATACCAGTCCACCAGGGGGCACCCCTACATTCTGAATACACGGGAGATACCAGTCCACCAGGGGGCGCCCCTACATTCTGAATACACGGGAGATACCAGCCCACCAGGGGGCGCCCCTACATTCTGAATACACGGGAGATACCAGTCCACCAGGGGGCGCCCCTACATTCTGAATACATGGGAGATACCAGTCCACCAGGGGGCACCCCTACATTCTGAATACACGGGAGATACCAGTCCACCAGGGGGCACCCCTACATTCCGAATACATGGGAGATACCAGTCCACCAGGGGGCACCCCTACATTCCGAATACACGGGAGATACCAGTCCACCAGGGGGCGCCCCTACATTCCGAATACACGGGAGATACCAGTCCACCAGGGGGCACCCCTACATTCCGAATACATGGGAGATACCAGTACACCAGGGGGCACCCCTACATTCCGAATACATTGGAGATACCAGTCCACCAGGGGGCGCCCCTACATTCCGAATACATGGGAGATACCAGTCCACCAGGGGGCGCCCCTACATTCCGAATACATGGGAGATACCAGTCCACCAGGGGGCGCCCCTACATTCTGAATACATGGGAGATACCAGTCCACCAGGGGGCGCTCCTACATTCTGAATACATGGGAGATACCAGTCCACCAGGGGGCGCCCCTACATTCCGAATACATGGGAGATACCAGCCCACCAGGGGGCGCCCCTACATTCTGAATACATGGGAGATACCAGTCCACCAGGGGGCGCCCCTACATTCTGAATACATGGGAGATACCAGTCCACCAGGGGGCACCCCTACATTCTGAATACATGGGAGATACCAGTCCACCAGGGGGCACCCCTACATTCTGAATACATGGGAGATACCAGTCCACCAGGGGGCACCCCTACATTCTGAATACATGGGAGATACCAGTCCACCAGGGGGCGCCCCTACATTCTGAATACAATGGAGATACCAGTCCACCAGGGGGCACCCCTACATTCTGAATACATGGGAGATACCAGTCCACCAGGGGGCGCCCCTACATTCTGAATACATGGGAGATACCAGTCCACCAGGGGGCGCCCCTACATTCTGAATACATGGGAGATACCAGTCCACCAGGGGGCGCCCCTACATTCCGAATACATGGGAGATACCAGCCCACCAGGGGGCGCCCCTACATTCCGAATACATGGGAGATACCAGTCCACCAGGGGGCGCCCCTACATTCTGAATACATGGGAGATAACAGTCCACCAGGGGGCGCCCCTACATTCTGAATACACGGGAGATACCAGTCCACCAGGGGGCACCCCTACGTTCTGAATACATGGGAGATACCAGTCCACCAGGGGGCACCCCTACATTCTGAATACATGGGAGATACCAGTCCACCAGGGGGCACCCCTACATTCTGAATACATGGGAGATAACAGTCCACCAGGGGGCGCCCCTACATTCTGAATACACGGGAGATACCAGCCCACCAGGGGGCGCCCCTACATTCTAAATACATGGGAGATACCAGTCCACCAGGGGGCACCCCTACATTCTGAATACATGGGAGATACCAGTCCACCAGGGGGCGCCCCTACATTCTGAATACACGGGAGATACCAGTCCACCAGGGGGCGCCCCTACATTCTAAATACACGGGAGATACCAGTCCACCAGGGGGCACCCCTACATTCTGAATACACGGGAGATACCAGTCCACCAGGGGGCGCCCCTACATTCTGAATACATGGGAGATACCAGTCCACCAGGGGGCACCCCTACATTCTGAATACATGGGAGATACCAGTCCACCAGGGGGCGCCCCTACATTCCGAATACATGGGAGATACCAGTCCATCAGGGGGCGCTCCTACATTCTGAATACATGGGAGATACCAGCCCACCAGGGGGCACCCCTACATTCTGAATACATGGGAGATACCAGCCCACCAGGGGCGCCCCTACATTCTGAATACATGGGAGATACCAGTCCACCAGGGGGCACCCCTACATTCCGAATACACGGGAGATACAAGTCCACCAGGGGGCACCCCTACATTCTGAATACATGTGGAGATACCAGTCCACCAGGGGGCGCCCCTACATTCTGAATACATGGGAGATACCAGTCCACCAGGGGGCGCTCCTACATTCTGAATACATGGGAGATACCAGTCCACCAGGGGGCGCCCCTACATTCTGAATACATGGGAGATACCAGTCCACCAGGGGGCGCCCCTACATTCTGAATACATGGGAGATACCAGTCCACCAGGGGGGCGCCCCTACATTCTGAATACATGGGAGATACCAGTCTACCAGGGGGCACCCCTACATTCTGAATACATGGGAGATACCAGTCCACCAGGGGGCACCCCTACATTCTGAATACATTGGAGATTGTAGACCATTTATTCTGGCCGTCTTGTTTAGGATATGGTTAATTTGCTCTCGGGGTCACAGGAGTGTCAGGTGACATATTTCAGCCAATAGTAGAAGCAGGAATGATTTAGTCTTGCTCTGAGCGGAGTCCCACTATAACTTTATTTGCAGAACACGGATGGAGTGAACTTCTACAACATTCTGACCAAAGACTCTCTGATGTCAGGAGTTGGTGGGAAGAACACCCTGAAGTTCCAGAATCTGGCTCTCGGTGAGTTACCCAGCATCCCTCTCTGCAGGAGGAAGTCATCCCTTCACTTATCCCTCCTCCTCCTCCTCCTTCTACAGGAAGTCTCTACCGGCGCCATATGCTGCCTCTGCAGGCCGATAACCTGTCTGAGTTGATGAACGGACCAATCAGAGCCAAGCTGAAGATCATTCCGGATTCTGTCACATGGGGAGGTGAGATGTTTGTCCGGGGGAGAGGAAGGGGGGGCTGCGGTGGTCCTCGTGCTCCACACATAACCTCGTGTTCTCTTCATTCTCCAGGCCAGGCAGCGGATGTCTTCTCCAACATGGCCGGAGACTTCATGAAGCCGGTGGTGAGCGTTGTGGACGATCTCCTCTGTGCGGGGATAAACGTCACCGTGTATAACGGGCAGCTGGACCTCATCGTGGACACTGTGGGTAAGGAGGACGGGGTGCAGGGGAGGGGTCAGCGCTCGCCCCATCCACCAATCACATTTCACTTTCCAGCATGATCCGGGGGCGGGGTGGAGGTGGGGGGTACACAGTCCTTAGTCACATGGCTCACGTGTAGTTTTAGGTGGTTGCTCAGTCTCTGTTCCCCGGGGGCAGGGGGGTACACAGTCCTTAGTCACATGGCTCACGTGTTCTTTTAGGTGGTTGCTCAGTCTCTATTCCCCCGGGGGCGGGGGGTACACAGTCCTTAGTCACATGGCTCACGTGTAGTTTTAGGTGGTTGCTCAGTCTCTGTTCCCCGGGGGCGGGGGGTACACAGTCCTTAGTCACATGGCTCACGTGTTGTTTTAGGTGGTTGCTCAGTCTCTGTTCCCCCGGGGGTGGGACGGGGCGGTACACAGTCCTTAGTCACATGGCTCACGTGTTGTTTAGGTGGTTGCTCAGTCCCTGCTCCTCGGGGGGCGGGGGGGGGTACACAGTCCTTAGTCACATGGCTCACGTGTTGTTTTAGGTGGTTGCTCAGTCTCTGCTCCCCCGGGGGCGGGGGGTACACAGTCCTTAGTCACATGGCTCACGTGTTGTTTAGGTGGTTGCTCAGTCCCTGCTCCTCGGGGGGCGGGGGGGGTACACAGTCCTTAGTCACATGGCTCACGTGTTGTTTTAGGTGGTTGCTCAGTCTCTGTTCCCCGGGGGCGGGGCGGAGGTGGGGGGTACACAATCCTTAGTCACATGGCCCACGTGTTTTAGGTGGTTGCTCAGTCTCTATTCCCCGGGGGCGGGGCGGAGGTGGGGGGTACACAGTCCTTAGTCACACCGCTCACGTGTTGTTTTAGGTGGTTGCTCAGTCTCTGTTCCCCGGGGGCGGGGCGGGGGGGTACATAATCCTTAGTCACATGGCTCACGTGTTGTTTTAGGTGGTTGCTCAGCCTCTGTTCCCCGGGGGCGGGGCGGGGGGTACACAATCCTTAGTCACATGGCTCACGTGTTGTTTTAGGTGGTTGCTCAGTCTCTGCTCCTCGGGGGGCGGGGCGGGGGGGGTACACAGTCCTTAGTCACACGGCTCACTTGTTGTTTTAGGTGGTTGCTCAGTCTCTGTTCCCCGGGGGCGGGGCGGGGGGTACATAATCCTTAGTCACATGGCTCACGTGTTGTTTTAGGTGGTTGCTCAGTCCCTGTTCCCCGGGGGCGGGGCGGGGGGTACACAATCCTTAGTCACATGGCTCACGTGTTGTTTTAGGTGGTTGCTCAGTCTCTGCTCCCCCGGGGGCGGGGCGGGGGGTACACAATCCTTAGTCACACGGCTCACGTGTTGTTTTAGGTGGTTGCTCAGTCTCTGTTCCCCGGGGGCGGGGCAGGGGCGGGGGGTACACAGTCCTTAGTCACATGGCTCAAGTGTTGTTTTAGGTGGTTGCTCAGTCCCTGCTCCCCGGGGGCGGGGGGGTACACAGTCCTTAGTCACATGGCTCAAGTGTTGTTTTAGGTGGTTGCTCAGTCTCTGCTCTCCGGGGACGGGGCGGTACACAGTCCTTAGTCACACGGCTCACGTGTTGTTTTAGGTGGTTGCTCAGTCTCTGTTCCCCGGGGGCGGGGGGCACACAGTCCTTAGTCACACGGCTCACGTGTTGTTTTAGGTGGTTGCTCAGTCTCTGCTCCCCGGGGGCGGGGGCGGGGGGGTACACAGTCCTTAGTCACATGGCTCATGTGTTGTTTTAGGTGGTTGCTCAGTCTCTGCTCTTCGGGGGCGGGGCGGGGGGTACACAGTCCTTAGTCACATGGCTCACGTGTTTTAGGTGGTTGCTCAGTCTCTGTTCCCCGGGGGGCGGGGGGTACACAGTCCTTAGTCACACGGCTCACGTGTTGTTTTAGATGGTTGCTCAGTCTCTGTTCCCCGGGGGCGGGGCGGGGGGTACACAGTCCTTAGTCACATGGCTCACGTGTTGGTTTAGGTGGTTGCTCAGTCTCTGTTCCCCGGGGGCAGGGGGTACACAGTCCTTAGTCACATGGCTCACGTGTTGTTTTAGGTGGTTGCTCAGTCTCTGTTCCCCGGGAGGCGGGGGGTACACAGTCCTTAGTCACACGGCTCACGTGTTGTTTTAGGTGGTTGCTCAGTCTCTGTTCCCCGGGGCGGGCGGGGGGGGGGGGTACACAGTCCTTAGTCACATGGCTCACGTGTTGTTTTAGGTGGTTGCTCAGTCTCTGTTCCCCGGGGGGGGGGGGTACACAGTCCTTAGTCACACGGCTCACGTGTTGTTTTAGGTGGCTGCTCAGTCTCTGCTCCCCGGGGGCGGGGCGGGGCGGGGGGTACACAGTCCTTAGTCACATGGCTCACGTGTTGTTTTAGGTGGTTGCTCAGTCTCTGTTCCCCGGGGGGCGGGGGGTACACAGTCCTTAGTCACATGGCTCACGTGTTGGTTTAGGTGGTCGCTCAGTCTCTGTTCCTCGGGGGGCGGGGGGGGGTACACAGTCCTTAGTCACATGGCTCACGTGTTGTTTTAGGTGGTTGCTCAGTCTCTGTTCCCCGGGGGCGGGGCGGGGGGGGTACACAGTCCTTAGTCACATGGCTCATGTGTTGTTTTAGGTGGTTGCTCAGTCTCTGTTCCCCGGGGGGGGGGGTACACAGTCCTTAGTCACACGGCTCACGTGTTGTTTTAGGTGGTTGCTTAGTTTCTGCTCCCCGGGGGCGGGGCAGGGGGGTACACAGTCCTTAGTCACATGGCTCACGTGTTGTTTTAGGTGGTTGCTCAGTCTCTGCTCCCCGGGGGCGGGGGGTACACAGTCCTTAGTCACACGGCTCACGTGTTGTTTTAGGTGGTTGCTTAGTTTCTGCTCCCCGGGGGCGGGGCAGGGGGGTACACAGTCCTTAGTCACATGGCTCACGTGTTGTTTTAGGTGGTTGCTCAGTCTCTGTTCCCCGGGGGGCGGGGGGTACACAGTCCTTAGTCACATGGCTCACGTGTTGGTTTAGGTGGTCGCTCAGTCTCTGTTCCTCGGGGGGCGGGGGGGGTACACAGTCCTTAGTCACACGGCTCACGTGTTGTTTTAGGTGGTTGCTCAGTCTCTGCTCCCAGGGGGCGGGGCGGGGGGTACACAGTCCTTAGTCACATGGCTCACGTGTTGGTTTAGGTGGTCGCTGAGTCTCTGTTCCTCGGGGGGCGGGGGGGTACACAGTCCTTAGTCACATGGCTCACGTGTTGTTTTAGGTGGTTGCTTAGTCTCTGCTCCCCGGGGGCGGGGCGGGGGGGGGGGGTACACAATCCTTAGTCACACGGCTCACGTGATGTTTTAGGTGGTTACTCAGTCTCTGCTCCCCGGGGGCGGGGTGGAGGCGGGGCGGGGGGTACACAGTCCTTAGTCACACGGCTCACGTGTTGTTTTAGGTAGTTGCTCAGTCTCTGCTCCCCGGGGGCGGGGGGTACACAGTCCTTAGTCACATGGCTCACGTGTTGTTTTAGGTAGTTGCTCAGTCTCTGCTCCCCGGGGGCGGGGGGTACACAGTCCTTAGTCACATGGCCCACTTGTTGTTTTAGGTAGTTGCTCAGTCTCTGCTCCCCGGGGGCGGGGGGTACACAGTCCTTAGTCACATGGCCCACGTGTTGTTTTAGGTGGTTGCTCAGTCTCTGTTCCCCGGGGGCGGGGCGGGGGCGGGGGGTACACAGTCCTTAGTCACATGGCCCACGTGTTGTTTTAGGTGGTTGCTCAGTCTCTGCTCCCCGGGGGCGGGGCGGGGGCGGGGGGTACACAGTCCTTAGTCACATGGCCCACTTGTTGTTTTAGGTAGTTGCTCAGTCTCTGCTCCCCGGGGGCGGGGGGTACACAGTCCTTAGTCACATGGCCCACGTGTTGTTTTAGGTGGTTGCTCAGTCTCTGTTCCCCGGGGGCGGGGGGTACACAGTCCTTAGTCACATGGCCCACGTGTTGTTTTAGGTGGTTGCTCAGTCTCTGCTCCCCGGGGGCGGGGCGGGGGGTACACAGTCCTTAGTTACATGGCTCACGTGTTGTTTTAGGTGGTTGCTCAGTCTCTGTTCCCCGGGGGCGGGGCGGGGGGTACACAGTCCTTAGTTACATGGCTCACGTGTTGTTTTAGGTGGTTGCTCAGTCTCTGCTCCCCGGGGGCGGGGTGGGGGCGGGGCGGGGGGTACACAGTCCTTAGTTACATGGCTCACGTGTTGTTTTAGGTGGTTGCTCAGTCTCTGCTCCCCGGGGGCGGGGTGGGGGCGGGGCGGGGGGTACACAGTCCTTAGTTACATGGCTCACGTGTTGTTTTAGGTAGTTGCTCAGTCTCTGCTCCCCGGGGGCGGGGGGTACACAGTCCTTAGTTACATGGCTCACGTGTTGTTTTAGGTGGTTGCTCAGTCTCTGTTCCCCGGGGGCGGGGCGGGGGGTACACAGTCCTTAGTCACATGGCTCACCTGTTGTTTTAGGTGGTTGCTCAGTCTCTGTTCCCCGGGGGCGGGGGGTACACAGTCCTTAGTCACATGGCTCACGTGTTGTTTTAGGTGGTTGCTCAGTTTCTGTTCCCCGGGGGCGGGGGGGGTACACAGTCCTTAGTCACACGGCTCACGTGTTGTTTTAGGTGGTTGCTCAGTCTCTGTTCCCCGAGGGCGGGGGGTACACAGTCCTTAGTCACACGGCTCACGTGTTGTTTTAGGTGGTTGCTCAGTCTCTGTTCCCCGGGGGCGGGGGGTACACAGTCCTTAGTCACACGGCTCATGTGTTGTTTTAGGTGGTTGCTCAGTCTCTGCTCCCCGGGGGCGGGGGGTACACAGTCCTTAGTTACATGGCTCACGTGTTGTTTTAGGTGGTTGCTCAGTCTCTGTTCCCCGGGGGCGGGGCGGGGGGTACACAGTCCTTAGTCACATGGCTCACCTGTTGTTTTAGGTGGTTGCTCAGTCTCTGTTCCCCGGGGGCGGGGGGTACACAGTCCTTAGTCACATGGCTCACGTGTTGTTTTAGGTGGTTGCTCAGTTTCTGTTCCCCGGGGGCGGGGGGGGTACACAGTCCTTAGTCACACGGCTCACGTGTTGTTTTAGGTGGTTGCTCAGTCTCTGTTCCCCGGGGGCGGGGGGTACACAGTCCTTAGTCACACGGCTCATGTGTTGTTTTAGGTGGTTGCTCAGTCTCTGTTCCCCGGGGCGGGGTGGGGGCGGGGGTGGGGGGTACACAGTCCTTAGTCACATGGCTCACGTGTTGTTTTAGGTAGTTGCTCAGTCTCTGCTCCCCGGGGGCGGGGGGTACACAGTCCTTAGTCACATGGCTCACCTGTTGTTTTAGGTGGTTGCTCAGTCTCTGTTCCCCGGGGGCGGGGGGGTACACAGTCCTTAGTCACACGGCTCACCTGTTGTTTTAGGTGGTTGCTCAGTCTCTGTCCCCCGGGGGCGGGGCGGGGGGTACACAATCCTTAGTCACACGGCTCACGTGTTGTTTTAGGTGGTTGCTCAGTCTCTGTTCCCCGGGGGCGGGGGGGTACACAGTCCTTAGTCACATGGCTCACGTGTTGTTTTAGGTGGTTGCTCAGTCTCTGCTCCCCGGGGGCGGGGGGTACACAGTCCTTAGTCACACGGCTCACGTGTTGTTTTAGGTGGTTGCTTAGTTTCTGCTCCCCGGGGGCGGGGCAGGGGGGTACACAGTCCTTAGTCACATGGCTCACGTGTTGTTTTAGGTGGTTGCTCAGTCTCTGTTCCCCGGGGGGCGGGGGGTACACAGTCCTTAGTCACATGGCTCACGTGTTGGTTTAGGTGGTCGCTCAGTCTCTGTTCCTCGGGGGGCGGGGGGGTACACAGTCCTTAGTCACACGGCTCACGTGTTGTTTTAGGTGGTTGCTCAGTCTCTGCTCCCAGGGGGCGGGGCGGGGGGTACACAGTCCTTAGTCACATGGCTCACGTGTTGGTTTAGGTGGTCGCTGAGTCTCTGTTCCTCGGGGGGCGGGGGGGGTACACAGTCCTTAGTCACATGGCTCACGTGTTGTTTTAGGTGGTTGCTCAGTCTCTGTTCCCCGGGGGCGGGGCGGGGGGGGGGTACACAGTCCTTAGTCACACGGCTCACGTGTTGTTTTAGGTGGTTGCTTAGTCTCTGCTCCCCGGGGGCGGGGCGGGGGGGGGGTACACAATCCTTAGTCACACGGCTCACGTGATGTTTTAGGTGGTTACTCAGTCTCTGCTCCCCGGGGGCGGGGTGGGGGCGGGGTGGGGGCGGGGCGGGGGGTACACAGTCCTTAGTCACACGGCTCACGTGTTGTTTTAGGTAGTTGCTCAGTCTCTGCTCCCCGGGGGCGGGGGGTACACAGTCCTTAGTCACATGGCTCACGTGTTGTTTTAGGTAGTTGCTCAGTCTCTGCTCCCCGGGGGCGGGGGGTACACAGTCCTTAGTCACATGGCCCACTTGTTGTTTTAGGTAGTTGCTCAGTCTCTGCTCCCCGGGGGCGGGGGGTACACAGTCCTTAGTCACATGGCCCACGTGTTGTTTTAGGTGGTTGCTCAGTCTCTGTTCCCCGGGGGCGGGGCGGGGGCGGGGGGTACACAGTCCTTAGTCACATGGCCCACGTGTTGTTTTAGGTGGTTGCTCAGTCTCTGCTCCCCGGGGGCGGGGCGGGGGCGGGGGGTACACAGTCCTTAGTCACATGGCCCACTTGTTGTTTTAGGTAGTTGCTCAGTCTCTGCTCCCCGGGGGCGGGGGGTACACAGTCCTTAGTCACATGGCCCACGTGTTGTTTTAGGTGGTTGCTCAGTCTCTGTTCCCCGGGGGCGGGGCGGGGGCGGGGGGTACACAGTCCTTAGTCACATGGCCCACGTGTTGTTTTAGGTGGTTGCTCAGTCTCTGCTCCCCGGGGGCGGGGCGGGGGGTACACAGTCCTTAGTTACATGGCTCACGTGTTGTTTTACGTGGTTGCTCAATCTCTGTTCCCCGGGGGCGGGGGGGTACACAGTCCTTAGTTACATGGCTCACGTGTTGTTTTAGGTGGTTGCTCAGTCTCTGCTCCCCGGGGGCGGGGCGGGGGGTACACAGTCCTTAGTTACATGGCTCACGTGTTGTTTTAGGTGGTTGCTCAGTCTCTGCTCCCCGGGGGCGGGGTGGGGGCGGGGCGGGGGGTACACAGTCCTTAGTTACATGGCTCACGTGTTGTTTTAGGTAGTTGCTCAGTCTCTGCTCCCCGGGGGCGGGGGGTACACAGTCCTTAGTTACATGGCTCACGTGTTGTTTTAGGTGGTTGCTCAGTCTCTGTTCCCCGGGGGCGGGGCGGGGGGTACACAGTCCTTAGTCACATGGCTCACCTGTTGTTTTAGGTGGTTGCTCAGTCTCTGTTCCCCGGGGGCGGGGGGTACACAGTCCTTAGTCACATGGCTCACGTGTTGTTTTAGGTGGTTGCTCAGTTTCTGTTCCCCGGGGGCGGGGGGGGTACACAGTCCTTAGTCACACGGCTCACGTGTTGTTTTAGGTGGTTGCTCAGTCTCTGTTCCCCGGGGGCGGGGGGTACACAGTCCTTAGTCACACGGCTCACGTTTTGTTTTAGGTGGTTGCTCAGTCTCTGTTCCCCGGGGGCGGGGGGTACACAGTCCTTAGTCACACGGCTCATGTGTTGTTTTAGGTGGTTGCTCAGTCTCTGCTCCCCGGGGGCGGGGGGTACACAGTCCTTAGTTACATGGCTCACGTGTTGTTTTAGGTGGTTGCTCAGTCTCTGTTCCCCGGGGGCGGGGCGGGGGGTACACAGTCCTTAGTCACATGGCTCACCTGTTGTTTTAGGTGGTTGCTCAGTCTCTGTTCCCCGGGGGCAGGGGGTACACAGTCCTTAGTCACATGGCTCACGTGTTGTTTTAGGTGGTTGCTCAGTTTCTGTTCCCCGGGGGCGGGGGGGGTACACAGTCCTTAGTCACACGGCTCACGTGTTGTTTTAGGTGGTTGCTCAGTCTCTGTTCCCCGGGGGCGGGGGTACACAGTCCTTAGTCACACGGCTCATGTGTTGTTTTAGGTGGTTGCTCAGTCTCTGTTCCCCGGGGCGGGGTGGGGGCGGGGGTGGGGGGTACACAGTCCTTAGTCACATGGCTCACGTGTTGTTTTAGGTAGTTGCTCAGTCTCTGCTCCCCGGGGGCGGGGGGTACACAGTCCTTAGTCACATGGCTCACCTGTTGTTTTAGGTGGTTGCTCAGTCTCTGTTCCCCGGGGGCGGGGGGGTACACAGTCCTTAGTCACACGGCTCACCTGTTGTTTTAGGTGGTTGCTCAGTCTCTGTCCCCCGGGGGCGGGGCGGGGGGTACACAATCCTTAGTCACACGGCTCACGTGTTGTTTTAGGTGGTTGCTCAGTCTCTGTTCCCCGGGGGCGGGGGGGTACACAGTCCTTAGTCACATGGCTCACGTGTTGTTTTAGGTGGTTGCTCAGTCTCTGTCCCCCGGGGGCGGGGCGGGGGGTACACAATCCTTAGTCACACGGCTCACGTGTTGTTTTAGGTGGTTGCTCAGTCTCTGTTCCCCGGGGGCGGGGGCGGGGGGGTACACAGTCCTTAGTCACACGGCTCACGTGTTTTAGGTAGTTGCTCAGTCTCTGCTCCCCGGGGGCGGGGGGTACACAGTCCTTAGTCACACGGCTCACGTGTTTTAGGTGGTTACTCAGTCTCTGCTCCCCGGGGGCGGGGCGGGGGGTACACAGTCCTTAGTCACATGGCTCATGTGTTGTTTTAGGTGGTTGCTCAGTCTCTGTTCCACGGGGGCGGGGGGGTACACAGTCCTTAGTCACATGGCTCACCTGTTGTTTTAGGTGGTTGCTCAGTCTCTGTTCCCTGGGGGCGGGGCGGGGGCGGGGGGTACACAATCCTTAGTCACACGGCTCACCTGTTGTTTTAGGTGGTTGCTCAGTCTCTGCTCCCCCTCTTGTCTTCCAGGTCAGGAGGGATGGGTCAAGCAGCTGAAGTGGAAAAAGATGGACCAGTTCAAGAGCCTGCGCTGGAAGCCGCTGCACCTGCAGTCCAGAGAGACGGCGGCTTTCTACAAATCCTGGGAGAACTTCGGCTTCTACTGGATCTTAAAAGCGGGGCACATGGTAAGAGGGACCTGTCTACACACAATCCGTCTCCTCTGTACCGAGTGAGCGACCTCCTGTGTTCACAGTGCAGCATGGCAGGAGAGCCGGGAAGTTCGTAAAGATGGTAGACACCGCTACTACACCGCTACTACACCGCTACTACACCCGTTTCCAGCTTCTAGGCCAGGGGGAGGCAACCGGCCCACCAGCTGTTGTGGAACTACATTTCCCATGAGGCATTGCAAGGCTGGCAGTTACAATGACTCCCAGAGGCATGATGGGACTTGTAGTTCTGCTGGAGTACAGCTGAAGGGATCCTAGAGGTATGGCTCATATGAGTGGATGATGAGGCTCTTTACCCATGTGATCGGCTGTGTCCAATCACAACTCATCACATGTAAACAAGGGAATGGCGGTTATCGGCATTCCTCTCCCCACACTGACAGCGTGTGAGGAGAACCAATCGGTGGGGAGGGGAGACCAGTATGGATAATCGGGGGAGCTGATCATGTGCAGCCTGGCAGTGCCCATCAGTGCCGCCTAATCAGCGAAGGAGAAAAATGACTTATTTAAGCGCTTGCCTAGCAGGCCAATTCTGACATTTCCTCCCACAGACACCAACAAAGGGGCACTATAAAGATGGGGCACTCTGCTTGTCAGACACCAACAAATGGGACAGTCTTCCTCCCACAGACACCAACACAGAACCCCCCAAACATCATATATGTTTTTTTTTTTTAGCAGAGACCCTAGAGAATAAAATGGCGGTTGTTGCAACTTTTTATCTTGCACGGTATTTGCACAGCAATTTTTCAAACGCCTATTTTTTTTTAGGGGGGGGAGAAACACTTTCATGCATTTAAAAAAAAAAAGAAACAGTAAAGTTAGCCCAATATTTTGCATAATGTGAAAGATGATGTTTTGTCGAGTAAATAGATACTGAACATGTCACGCTTCAAAAATATCGCACGCTGGTGGAACGGCGCCAAACTTCGGTACTTAAAAATCCCCATAGGCGACGCTTTAAAATGTTTTACTGGTTACCAGTTTAGAGTTACAGAGGAGGTCTGGTGATAGAATTATTGCTCTCGCTCTGCCGATCGCTGAGATACCTCACATGTGCGGTTTGAACGCCGTTGACATATATGGACGTGACGTGTGTGTGCGTTCCAGGGAAGCCAACCTCCCGCAGCATTTTTTACTGACAAAACATTGAAAATTTACTGGCGGAGCACTTTTTTTTTTTTTACTGACAACCTGGGAAATGACAGAACTCCTATTGAAAAGTAAAAACATGAGACGGAAACGCTGACAATCCCGATAACAAAGTCATTTGATTGATTTACACTTAAAAAGTCAACACAGAATGAAATGATCGGCCCCCCCCCCCCCCCTGATATTTACTGGAAGGTGGTAAAATAAATCACTGATTTTTACAAACTGTCAGTAAATTTACTTGCGGTTGGCAACCCTGATACGTCCGCTTCTGTGAGCGGGGGCGGGGGCACTTTAAATTTGTATTTTTTTTATTGTTAATTTTACTTTTATTTTTCTAGTTTGTTGCTCTCTTTTTACGTTTTTTTGATCACTTTTCTTCCTATTAGAAGGAATGTAAACCTCCCCTGTAGTATGAATAGGGAATGACAGGTCCTCTTTACAGTGAGATCTGGGGGGGGGGGGGGGGGTCTGTAATTCCTCACATCTCCTCTCCTGGGCTGGGAACCCTGAAATAAAAAAGAAAAAGATCTCCACTTCCCAGCCGAGGCGCCATTTTTTTTCAAACGCAGAGGCCGGGGCGTGACGTCATAACGTTGCGCCCGGCCTCCGAACGATGATAAAGACTCCGGGGACCATCTGGCCGGCCGGAAATCTCTATGGTCATCATCCGGTACCGGTTGGTTCCTCCACCGGTTCACCGATGGCGGGGGCAAGCCGGGAGAGGGTGGCGGGAGTGTGTGTGGGGGGGAGGGGGGAAGCGTGGGGGGGGAGGGGGGGTGTCCCCTCCTCCTGTAAGAACGATCAAGCGGCACGAGCACCCCCCCTCCCCCCCATGGAATGGTGAAAAGGAGGAGCCAGGAGCGCCGCCGGGGGACCCCAGAAAAGGAGGATCGGAGCCGCTCTCTGCAAAACCCACCGTGCTCAGGGCAGGTAAGTATCAGTGGTGGCCCCGTCCATTAGGGGCACCGCCCCCTTTATCCACGGCCGCCGCCCCCTTTTTATGTGTCCCCGCCTCTTTAAGGGGAACCGGGTGCATGAATTATAGCTGCGTTTTTTTTTTTTCTTTTTGAAGCACCTGATTAGAGCCGGAGGATCCAAGTATAACATAAAAAACGAACGAACCTTTCCAATCACTTTGTAATCAGTAATTGGTAGGAAAGGAGGGAGGCTCTCTCGGATTGGTCCCCTGTTTTCAGGCTCCAATCACACTTGTGTGACTTGTCATGTGACTTTGGACATCAAGTCTCAGCCCATTCTTTTCAATGACACCCAACTTAAGGTCTCAGCGACTTTGACCCGGAGAGTGTCAGTCGGAGGAAAGCCGTGCTGGAAATGGTGCGACTTTGTGGACCAATCAGAACCCTGGTGACGATCGTCCTCCATCACACCTGAGGAACAGGTCTACGATCTTCCTTCAATATCTGGTCATGTGATACTGTCATCTCATTGGTACATGACCTCTGCTGAAGGTGCTTAGGAGCCAATCAGCACCTTCTGATCCTCTCCAATGGTACAGAGCCATGACCAGAGGTCCAAGAGTCCCCCTCCCCCTCCCACCATGCTAAGAGATGAGGGATCTGTATTATTTATAGTCACTGAACTGAAGTCCATTTTATATGAAATGATTTGTCTTTCTGTGTGATCACAGAGCGGGGTCACCCCCCCATCTATGGGGTAATGTGGGGTCACCCCCCCATCTATGGGGTATTGCGGGGTCACCCTCTCATCTATGGGGTATTGTGGGGTCACCCTCCCATCTATGGGGTATTGTGGGGTCACCCCCCCATCTATGGGGTATTGCGGGGTCACCCTCTCATCTATGGGGTATTGTGGGGTCACCCTCCCATCTATGGGGTATTGTGGGGTCACCCTCCCATCTATGGGGTATTGCGGGGTCACCCTCTCATCTATGGGGTATTGCGGGGTCACCCTCCCATCTATGGGGTATTGCGGGGTCACCCCCCCATCTATGGGGTATTGTGGGGTCACCCTCCCATCTATGGGGTATTGCGGGGTCACCCCCCCATCTATGGGGTATTGCGGGGTCACCCTCCCATCTATGGGGTATTGCGGGGTCACCCCCCCATCTATGGGGTATTGCGGGGTCACCCTCCCATCTTTGGGGTATTGTGGGGTCACCCTCCCATCTATGGGGTATTGCGGGGTCACCCTCCCATCTATGGGGTATTGCGGGGTCACCCCCCCATCTATGGGGTATTGTGGGGTCACCCTCCCATCTATGGGGTATTGCGGGGTCACCCCCCCATCTATGGGGTATTGCGGGGTCACCCTCCCATCTATGGGGTATTGTGGGGTCACCCCCCATCTATGGGGTATTGTGGGGTCACCCTCCCATCTATGGGGTATTGCGGGGTCACCCTCCCATCTATGGGGTATTGCGGGGTCACCCTCCCATCTATGGGGTATTGCGGGGTCACCCTCCCATCTATGGGGTATTGCGGGGTCACCCTCCCATCTATGGGGTATTGCGGGGTCACCCTCCCATCTTTGGGGTATTGTGGGGTCACCCTCCCATCTATGGGGTATTGCGGGGTCACCCTCCCATCTATGGGGTATTGCGGGGTCACCCCCCCATCTATGGGGTATTGTGGGGTCACCCCCCATCTATGGGGTATTGTGGGGTCACCCTCCCATCTATGGGGTATTGTGGGGTCACCCCCCCATCTATGGGGTATTGCGGGGTCACCCTCCCATCTATGGGGTATTGTGGGGTCACCCCCCCATCTATGGGGTATTGTGGGGTCACCCTCCCATCTATGGGGTATTGCGGGGTCACCCTCCCATCTATGGGGTATTGCGGGGTCACCCTCCCATCTATGGGGTATTGCGGGGTCACCCTCCCATCTATGGGGTATTGCGGGGTCACCCTCCCATCTAAGGGGTAATGTGGGGTCACCCTCCCATCTATGGGGTAATGTGGGGTCACCCTCCCATCTATGGGGTATTGCGGGGTCACCCTCCCATCTATGGGGTATTGCGGGGTCACCCTCCCATCTATGGGGTATTGCGGGGTCACCCTCCCATCTAAGGGGTAATGTGGGGTCACCCTCCCATCTAAGGGGTAATGTGGGGTCACCCTCCCATCTAAGGGGTAATGTGGGGTCACCCTCCCATCTATGGGGTAATGTGGGGTCACCCTTACATCTATGGGGTAATGTGGGGTCACCCTCCCATCCATGGGGTATTGTGGGGTCCCCCTCCCATCCATGGGGTATTGTGGGGTCCCCCTCCCATCTATTGGGTATTGTGATGTCACCCTCCCATCCATGGGGTATTGTGGGGTCCCCCTCCCATCCATGGGGTATTGTGATGTCACCCTCCCATCCATGGGGTATTGTGGGGTCACCCTCCCATCCATGGGGTAATGTGGGGTCCCCCTCCCATCCATGGGGTAATGTGGGGTCCCCCTCCCATCCATGGGGTATTGTGGGGTCCCCCTCCCATCCATGGGGTATTGTGGGGTCCCCCTCCCATCTATAGGGTATTGTGGGGTCACCCTCCCATCTATGGGGTATTGTCATGTCACCCTCCCATCCATGGGGTATTGTGGGGTCACCCTCCCATCCATGGGGTAATGTGGGGTCCCCCTCCCATCCATGGGGTAATGTGGGGTCCCCCTCCCATCCATGGGGTATTGTGGGGTCCCCCTCCCATCCATGGGGTATTGTGGGGTCCCCCTCCCATCTATAGGGTATTGTGGGGTCACCCTCCCATCTGTGGGGTATTGTGGGGTCACCCTCCCATCCATGGGGTATTGTGGTGTCACCCTCCCATCCATGGGGTATTGTGGGGTCCCCCTCCCATCCATGGGGTATTGTGGGGTCCCCCTCCCATCCATGGGGTATTGTGGGGTCCCCCTCCCATCTATGGGGTATTGTGGGGTCCCCCTCCCATCTATGGGGTATTGTGGGGTCACCCTCCCATCTATGGGGTATTGTGGGGTCACCCCCCCATCCATGGGGTATTGTGGGGTCCCCCTCCCATCCATGGGGTATTGTGGGGTCCCCCTCCCATCTATTGGGTATTGTGGGGTCACCCTCCCATCCATGGGGTAGTGTGGTGTCACCCTCCCATCCATGGGGTATTGTGGTGTCACCCTCCCATCCATGGGGTATTGTGGGGTCCCCCTCCCATCCATGGGGTAATGTGGGGTCCCCCTCCCATCTATGGGGTATTGTGGGGTCACCCCCCCATCTATGGGGTATTGTGGGGTCACCCTCCCATCCATGGGGTAGTGTGGTGTCACCCTCCCATCCATGGGGTAGTGTGGTGTCACCCTCCCATCCATGGGGTAGTGTGGTGTCACCCTCCCATCCATGGGGTATTGTGGTGTCACCCTCCCATCCATGGGGTATTGTGGGGTCCCCCTCCCATCTATAGGGTATTGTGGGGTCACCCTCCCATCTATGGGGTAATGTGGGGTCACCCCCCCATCTATGGGGTATTGTGGGGTCCCCCTCCCATCTATGGGGTATTGTGGGGTCCCCCTCCCATCTATGGGGTATTGTGGGGTCCCCCTCCCATCCATGGGGTATTGTGGGGTCCCCCTCCCATCCATGGGGTATTGTGGGGTCCCCCTCCCATCCATGGGGTATTGTGGGGTCCCCCTCTCTTTTATGGGGTATTGTGGGGTCCCCCTCCCATCTATAGGGTATTGTGGGGTCACCCTCCCATCTATGGGGTATTGTGGGGTCACCCTCCCATCCATGGGGTAATGTGGGGTCACCCCCCCATCCATGGGGTATTGTGGGGTCCCCCTCCCATCCATGGGGTATTGTGGGGTCCCCCTCCCATCCATGGGGTATTGTGGGGTCCCCCTCCCATCTATGGGGTATTGTGGGGTCCCCCTCTCTTTTATGGGGTATTGTGGGGTCCCCCTCCCATCCATGGGGTATTGTGGGGTCCCCCTCTCTTTTATGGGGTATTGTGGGGTCCCCCTCCCATCTATGGGGTATTGTGGGGTCACCTGATCCTGATGTCTGCCTCTTGTCCCCCTGGGGTAGGTACCGTCTGACCAGCCGGAGACATCCCTGAAAATGCTGCGGATGATCACCAACCAGCAGGAGTGACCGGAGCCGGCGGGATCCTGGCTACCGAGAACCAAGCGGCTGCACTGCCTTCATACGGGTTCCAGAATGCTTTGCTGTGGATCGGCACCAAATAAACCTGTGATTTCCCCTCCCCCACTACTTCTACCCCATTCCACCTCCAGATCCCTACTGACCTGTGACTGCCTAATACTCTGAGGACGATCGAACAAATCTGTACTGTGTGCTTATTTTTATATTAAATGGACATTAAAATCTGTGTGTGTGTGTTCTGATCTCATCAATCATCACATCGAAGAATAAATTCACTTCTCTGTGTCTGGAGGACCAACTCTCCTCTCCTCAAATACTCTGCACTGCTCCTTCCTCCAAACTGCAGGCCCGGGGCCGAATGTGGCCCTTTGCTTGCAATTATCCGGTCTTTGCGGCACTACTCTGACTGACACCGATGATAGGGCACCATTTCTCCCACTGACACCAATGATGGGGCACCATTTCTCCCACTGACACCAATGATGGGGCACTATTCCTCCCACTGACACCAATGATGGGGCACCATTCCTCCCACTGACACCAATGATGGGGCACCATTCCTACCACTGACACCAATGATGGGACACCATTCCTCCCACTGACACCAATGATGGGACACCATTCCTCCCACTGACACCAATGATGGGACACTATTCCTCCCAATGACACCAATGATGGGACACTATTCCTCCCACTGACACCAATGATGGGGCACGATTCCTCCCACTGACACCAATGATGGGGCACGATTCCTCCCACTGACACCAATGATGGGGCACGATTCCTCCCACTGACACCAATGATGGGACACCATTCCTCCCACTGACACCAATGATGGGACACTATTCCTCCCAATGACACCAATGATGGGACACTATTCCTCCCACTGACACCAATGATGGGGCACAATTCCTCCCACTGACACCAATGATGGGGCACTATTCCTCCCACTGACACCAATGATGGGACACCATTCCTCCCACTGACACCAATGATGGGACACTATTGATCTTTTATTAAAAGAATCAAGCAACCAATTTTATACAAAAGTAAAAAACAAAACCATAGTACAAAACTTCAACAGAAATCCAAGGAATACACATCCATGTTCAGAATATATACAATATATACATAATCCACTACCAAAATTATTTACATAAAGCAGCAGAGAGGGCCTAAGAGGCACAACCCATCACCTATGTACGCAGCCATTTATCAAAAATTAATCCAAAAAAAATAATAATCTAGGGTGATAAGAGACAGACAGCCACACCCGGGAAAGAGACTCCTGGCAGTCAGGGAGGCTTGAAACCCCTCCACGCCTTCAACCAAGCCCCCTGACTCCGCTTGTCTCTCTCAAGTACCCGAATCTTCTCCACCTCATGCAGAATGTCATACACCACCACCTGAACAGGAAGGATTTTACGCCGAATGCTGACCTGACACCGTGCGTTCCAAGTGAAATAACGGACTATTAGGCTAACTAGAAAAAGTGTAACTAAACAAAAAACCCCACCAGTATTGAATGCTCCATACACCCACTCAGCATAACCCAGCCTGGAGAGGAAAGGGACACCGAGGGCCCGCCCCACCTGTTTGTACACCTCTATGTTAAAAGGGCAATGAAGCAGAAAATGGTCCATAGTCTCCTCCTCACCTGAACACTCCTCCCGAGGACAGCTACGATCCACCCCACTGCGGAATTTCAAATTGCCCCTAACATAGAGCCTCCCATGGAAGCACAACAAGGCCAGATCCCTAAATTTAGGGGGTACTCTGTCCAAATTAATAAGTCTTAACCCTGCCCTCAAAACTGGGCCTGGGCAATCCCTTAAGGCCAGTGGGTCATGAAAGACTTCGCTTAAGACTCGGCTCATAAGGACTTTCCTCGGAACCGATCTGAGATCTTCAGCCGACAATCGCCACTGCCGTAGTAACTTCAGGCACGGAGCGACATAGGTTGGTAGCTGACCACAATGACCCCTGAGATTCTTCACTTGGCCACCTTCTTCTTAAAGTCATAGAAAAGGCCTAAACCAACATCTAAATATGCCTACCCATCCAGGATGTTCCACTGCAAGCATATTACCAATGTTAAATTTGAGAAATAGCAATAAAAAGAAAAGAACTGGGTTGACCATACCTAAGCCACCCTCCCTCCTGGATAGATAGGTGACATTCCTCTTGATGGGGTTCAGTCTGTTCCCCCACAACATCTGGAAGAACACACTACTGACCCTAGCATAGAGAGACACTGGCAAGATGCAGACAAAGCTGACATACAAGAAGAACGGAATCAGGTAAGTCTTAATCAGATCAACCCTTTCCCTCATAGATAACTTCCATCTCTTCCAGCTGACCACCTTAGTATTGGCAATTTCCAGTCTGCCTTCCCAGTTTTTGAGGCCATAATCGCCAGGTCCAAATTCAATGCCTAGAATCTTAATACTTTCCTGGGGCACTGGAAAGGTGTCCGGGCGATCAAACCCCTCACCTTCCTTTCCCATCCAGAAAACTTCACACTTTTCCTGATTGATCTTGGAGCCTGATGCTTCAGAATACAGTGATGCCAGAGAGACCACCTCCTCTGCTTCATCCGCCCCGGTGACAATCACCGACACATCGTCCGCATAGGCAACAACCCTCAAAGGCGGCTCACCCGGGAGACCCACTGGCACCCCACACAACATGCAGCTCTCTAGCCTCCTGATGAAGAGGTCAATTGCAAACACATAGAGCAGGGGACTTAGGGGACAACCCTGGCGCACCCCGGAGCCAACCTCAAAGGACTGCCCAACCCAACCATTAACAAGAGGAAAGCTTTCTGCCCCCTTATACAAGACTTTTAACCAATCGACAAAACCACCCGGCAGACCGTACTTACTAAGGACCAACCACAGGTACTCATGGTTAACACGATCAAAAGCCTTTGCCTGATCCAATGTCAGCAAATACTTTCCCCAGCCTGCAGCCCTGCACCGCTCCAAGGCCTCCCGGACAGCTAAAACTGCTGTGAAGGTGCACCTACCCTGGACCGAACAGTGCTGATGGCGAGAAAGCAAAGACTCTGCTACTGACAATAGGCGCCAGAAAATGATCTTTGCCAGTATCTTTCTATCGACATTAAGAAGGCTGATGGGGCGCCAATTCTCAATCATCGAAGGATCTTTACCTTTTGAAAGAAACACTTCCTGAGAAGGAGTTTCAATTGGGAGATTGCCCCAGGATCTCCTCCTCTCGAGACAAGAATATCCAGCTTCCTCTGTAAACGTTGGTAGGTCATGTATTTATTAAACTGCTTTCTATTGGCTAGGCCCCTGAAGAATCCAGCGATCCTCTTTTTGGTCAGCTCCCACCACTCAGCCTTGCTGCTACAAAAGTCCATGATGGTCACCTGTGCCTGAAAGAATTCCTCAAAGGATTGTCTAACATGTTCTTCCTTGAGTAGAGTCGAATTCAATCTCCAGATGCCCTTGCCCCTCTGTGGGGCGTCTGAAGCATTCAGGACCACAGATAGCATACAGTGATCAGAGAACTCTACTGCCTGCACCACTGGGGGCGAGAAAGCAGAGGTCTCCTTAAAAAAAAAACCTATCTATTCTACTCTGACTATTACCTCGATGAAAGGTGAACCCGGTGTTATCCGGGAGGTGCTTAATGTGCACATCCACAAGACCAGCATCCCTAACCATACTACTTAAAAAAACGCTATTATATCCCAGCCTGTCCTTGAAGTCCTTCCTGTCCTTGGGCCTAGTTACTGTATTAAAGTCACCTCCAAAGACCACTTGCCGGGATGTAAAAAGAAATGGCTTGATCCTTGTAAAAAGGCATTTCCTGTCCCACTTTGTGTGCGGCCCATAGACATTAATTAGGCGCAGGTCCTGCCCTCCCACAAGGACGTCTAAGACCATACATCTCCCAATCTCCACCTCAATAACCCGCCGGACAGTTACCATGCCGGTTTTAAACAACACCGCCACACCGCCATAAGGCTCGGCCGCAAGAGACCAGTAAGATGGACCATACCTCCACTCTCTCTTGGCCATATGAATATCTGCCAAGGAGGTGAGCCTAGTCTCTTGCAAAAATAAAATTTCAGCGTCTAATTGGCTGAACAAAAAGAAGGCCATAGAACGAGCTCTTACTGACTTAATGCTGGCGACATTTATTGTCACCACTTTTAACGGAGGGGGAACCGCCATTTGGGTTATTGAGTGGATTGCTTCTTAGCTCCCCTCTGCTGCTCATCACCAGAAGCCTCTCTCTTTCTTGAGGCCGCCTCAAACTCCATCTCAGAATCGGAACTTCGCTCCGAAGAAGCTCCAGATGAGGAAATATCCTACTTAGAGGACCTATAAGGGTTGCAGACAGGCATCGGAGCTTCCCGTCCCCATTATGTCCTCACCGCCTGCCTCTTCCGCCTCCCAACCTTCCTTCTCTCCTCCAGGTACTGCAGGTCCGCTTCAGAGATGCCCCCATCTCTTTTTTTTTTCTTTGAAGTCTTTACAGAAGACTCCTTTAGAGAGGAAGAAGCAACCTTTTTAGTACATGTTACCACTCCTGGTGGGGGGGGTGCTCCCTTTGAGTCAGACTTAGGAGGGGTAGACTCCTGGGGGGTAGCTGACTCAGGGGGCACAGACTTGGAAGGTTCTGACACATGAGGAGAGGGTACAGTAGGCTGGGGGGAGACAGATACAGAAGGAATACTTACAGACACAGGAGGGGTGGCCACAGGAACTGGGGAGGGATCCTGAGCAGGACCAGGGGAGTCAGTCACCGCAGAGGAGGATGGTACACCAGGGGCCTCACCCTCCATCCTGTCCAGCCTTGACATGTCATCAATTACCTCCTTCTCCATATTGTGCCAGGCTTCAGGACATCTGCTGTAGGGGTGGCCAAGGCGCAGGCACAGGTTGCACCTGATCATCTCGGTGCAGTCCTTAGCCATATGACCCTGACCCCGACACACTGAACATATCAAGGCTGAACAGGAGGAACTCAAATGCCCCTTTTCTCCACAGCGGTGACACAGCTTCGGCTGACCAGGGTAAAAAATAGTCATCCTATCCCTCCCTATAAAAGCTGAGGAGGGCAGGTGACGGACAACATTCCCATCCCTGGCCAACCTGACTGTAACCGACCAACCCCCAGTCCAGATGTTACGCTCATCAAGGATTTTATTGGGCTTAGTCAAAACCTCACCATAGTTCCTTAACCAAACCTCTAGATCTCGAGCAGGAACACTCTCATTAGTGAGGATAATTGTGATTTTTTTACTGTAGACCTCTGAGAAACTGCAACTGGGGCCAGACCTTCCCATTCAGGTCTTGACCTGCACCGAGCCTCATATCGCTCCCAGAACAGGTCAAGACCCTCTAGCCTGGTGAAGCTAATGGTATAATCCCGTGTCCCAGCTACATGTATTAGAGCATACAGGTCATTTGCCCCAAAACCTATCTCCAAAATTAAATCTACCACCGCACGCCGTGCTGGAGGGATTGCACCACCTTCCCATTTCAGAATAACTACATTACGTCTGGGACCCCCAGCAGAAGCCAGAGACCCAAGACCAGATCCCGGGGTGCCCAAAGTGGTAGCCTGTAGGGGAAAACCCCGCTTGGGAGCAGAGCTACCAGGAGCAGAGCGTACCACCTGAGCAAAGGTACGTTTATCAGGGCCAAGGCCCCACACTGAAGTCACAGCAGTCTGTACATTATTATTATCATTATCATTATCAGATGTTTGAACTGAATTGGCAGAATCGGTAGCAGGACGATTGTCCATCACACTGGTACTGGGGTGATTGTTATCAGTCACAGCAATATTCAATTTCCCATCAGGAATAGTCACAGTTACTGCTGCAATACCAGCTGTGTCCTGATGCTGCGCTGTAGAGTCCTCAGCAGCAGTGGGGCAAACAGCTTTGGACTCACCTACAGACAGGTTAATGGGCTCTGCTGACACCTGTGGTTCTTCTACAGAAATGACATTTTTTAAATGTAACTCTTGCTGCATTGCAGCATCAGCAGGCACAACATTGCTGCACACAGGATCAGCAGACTGATTGTCATTAGGCACATTGTCAGCATCGGTGAAAGACACAAAAACAGTCTTATCCACAACATGGGACTTGGCAGACTTTACCTTATCAGGTACATCATCCGTAATGTTCTCCTCATTAAGTACTAACTGATCCCCCCGCATAGGAGACTCCATTATCTGGATGGTCCTCAGCATGTGTCCTGAGTCCTGGGAAGGCATGGGGCTGCTTACCTCTCCCTGGGGGGGCAGAAATGGGGGTCTCCTCCTCCACCTCCATCTTTGTCATCCTTCCAAACCTCCTGTCATTTCCAAACTTCTCCTTGAAGGGCCCATCTCTGCCTTCCATCATGGCCACAATGGTCTCCTGATGGTCCACACAGACTTTGGCCAGTTGGATCTCCGGATCCATGGATCCACGCTTCTGGCTGTGTAAGCCCTCACGCTGCCTTCACAGACGCTTCAGCTCCGCTCTGAGCTTGTAAAGCTTATCCCTCTCCCTATTTAGGACCTTAATCCCGGCCACCACTCGCTCCTGAATGGCTTCGGAACCTTCATCCTCACCAGGGGTTGAGAGATCACCAACCATGGCTTGTACAGAGGAAGGCATGTCACCCGACGGCCCAGGAGATGGCTGAGAGCTTCCAGCAGGAGAGGCCCCGCTGGTCTCCATTGCTTCCCCAGAAAGGGGCCAGGAGAGCTGGGAGAGATTTTACCACCACTCCCCTCTCACACGGATCACCTGGAGGAGCTTCAGAGACACCTTCCTCCTGACACACCTGTGCTCCAATGATGGGTGGGGCACTATTCCTCCCACTGACACCAATGATGGGGCACTACTCTAACTGACACGGATAATGGAGCACCATTTCTCCCACTGACACCAATGATGGGGCACTATTCCTTCCACTGACACCAATGATGGGGCACTATTCCTCCCACTGACACCATGAATAGGGCACTATTCCTCCCACTGACACCAATGATGGGGCACTATTCCTCCCACTGACACCAATGATGGGGCACTATTCCTCCCACTGACACCAATGATGGGGCACTATTCCTCCCACTGACACCAATGATGGGACACTATTCCTCCAACTAACACCAATGATGGGGCACTATTGCTCCACTGACACCAATTATGGGGCACTATTGCTCCTTCTGACACCAATGATGGGGCATTGCTTGCTTCCACTGGCCACAGTCCGGCCCAACCAAAACCCGAAGGACAGTAAACGAATCCTTTGCTTGGAAAGTTTGGAGACCCCTTCTTTATCTAATGCTCCTCTCCTGAAATACTCTGCTCTGCTGGAGGACTATGTGGACTGCAGTAAGATAGTTCGATTTTAGCTTATGGGAGCTAAATGGAAAAATTCTTTGTGCTCCCAATTAGCTTGAGTTGGTAAGAATGGACCTCTACAGGTATTTGTTATTCTGCCATTGTTTAGAGAGGTCAGACAATCTATTATCCTATCAGATGTGACATTGTACAGTGTATATCTGCTGGGGTCCTTGTTCCTCCTGTAATAGTCTTCTGCTCACAGTCTGAGATGAGAATTTGGAGTTTTGTTTCTTAGCAACTGAGATGAGGAATCCAGAAGCTGAGGGACCAGTTCTGACGTGTGAGGAGCGTTCTCCTGCCTTCCATAATATATTCCTATCGCAATCTGTTGTACGCCATCCGCTGACCCCCCATGTCCCGGCTTGTTGTCTCATTTATCATTGTGATTGTCTCGAGTGATCGGAGGAACATCATTCTGGAGCAGAACTGTCCACCTGGCCAGCTCTGACCCTAGGTGGCAGTTACAATGCAAGCAAACCATTCCAGAAATGTAATATCCCCACTCAGAATAATTCAATTCTGCCGAGTTTAAAGTGTTGTAAACAACTTCTGACATTTTCACAAGTTTTAAATGGGTACATTTATCACAAAATAAGAAGTTGCCTGGATTCATCCCTATAAGAAGGCATAAGTGTCAGAGACCTCATCTCTCCCTCAGATAGTTGTGTGTCTCTCCAGAATTCTCCCCCCATATCTCTCTCGCCAATTCTGTCTCCCTGTATCTCTCTTTTCTCCTTGTATCTCAGATTCTGGCGCATCTATTTTTCCAATTCTCTCTCCCTGTATCTCTCTCTTCTTCTTCCTAATTCTCTCACTGTGTCACTCTCTCCCCTTCTTCCTAATTCTGTCTCCTTGTATCTCTCTCTTCTCCTTCCTAATTCTGTCTCCTCGTATCTCTCTATTCTCCTTCCTAATTCTGTCTACTCGTATCTCTCTATTCTCCTTCTTCCTAATTCTGTCTCCTGGTATCTCTCTCTTCTCCTTCCTAATTCTGTCTTCTTGTATCTCTCTATTCTCCTTCCTAATTCTGTCTTCTTGTATCTCTATTCTCTTTCTCCCTAATTCTGTCTCCGTGTCACTCTCTCCCCTTCTTCCTAATTCTGTCTCCTCGTATCTCTCTATTCTCCTTCTTACTAATTCTGTCTTCTTGTATCTCTCTATTCTCCTTCTTCCTAATTCTGTCTCCTCGTATCTCTCTCTTCTCCTTCTTCTTAATTCTGTCTCCTCGTATCTCTCTCTTCTCCTTCCTAATTCTGTCTCCTCGTATCTCTCTCTTCTCCTTCTTCTTAATTCTGTCTCCTCGTATCTCTCTCTTCTTCTTCCATCTTCTTGTATCTCTCTATCCTTCTTCCTGATTCTCTCTCCCCGTATCTCTCTTTCCCCTTCTTCCTAATTCTGATTCTCTCTCCCCGTATCTCTCTTTCCCCTTCTTCCTAATTCTGTCTCCTCGTATCTCTCTATTCTCCTTCTTCCTAATTCTGTCTCCTCGTATCTCTCTCTTCTACTTCCTAATTCTGTCTTCTTGTATCTCTCTATTCTCCTTCTTCCTAATTCTGTCTCCTCGTATCTCTCTCTTCTACTTCCTAATTCTGTCTCCTCGTATCTCTATTCTCCTTATTCCTAATTTTGTCTCCTCGTATCGCTCTCTTCTCCTTCCTAATTCTGTCTCCTCGTATCTCTATTCTCCGTCTTCCTAATCCTGTCTCCTTTTATCTCTCTCTTCTCCTTCCTAATTCTGTCTTCTTGTATCTCTATTCTCCTTCTTCCTAATCGTGTCTCCTCGTATCTCTCTCTTCTCCTTCCTAATTCTGTCTTCTTGTATCTCTATTCTCCTTCTTCCTAATCCTGTCTCCTTGTATCTCTCTCTTCTCCTTCCTAATTCTGTCTTCTTGTATCTCTATTCTCCTTCTTCCTAATCCTGTCTCCTTGTATCTCTCTCTTCTCCTTCCTAATTCTGTCTTCTTGTATCTCTATTCTCCTTCTTCCTAATCCTGTCTCCTTGTATCTCTCTCTTCTCCTTCCTAATTCTGTCTTCTTGTATCTCTATTCTCCTTCTTCCTAAATCTGTCTTCTTGTATCTCTCTCTTCTACTTCCTAATTCTGTCTTCTTGTATCTCTATTCTCCTTATTCCTAATTCTGTCTCCTCGTATCTCTCTCTTCTACTTCCTAATTCTGTCTTCTTGTATCTCTATTCTCCTTATTCCTAATTCTGTCTCCTCGTATCTCTCTCTTCTCCTTCCTAATTCTGTCTTCTTGTATCTCTATTCTCCTTCTTCCTAATCCTGTCTCCTTGTATCTCTCTCTTCTCCTTCCTAATTCTGTCTTCTTGTATCTCTATTCTCCTTCTTCCTAATCCTGTCTCCTTGTATCTCTCTCTTCTCCTTCCTAATTCTGTCTTCTTGTATCTCTATTCTCCTTCTTCCTAATCGTGTCTCCTCGTATCTGTCTCTTCTCCTTGCTAATTCTGTCTCCTTGTATCTCTCTCTTCTCCTTCCATCTCCTTGTATCTCTCTCTCTCCTTCTTCCTAATTCTGTCTCCACGTCAACTTCTTAATCATCTTTGTATCTCTCCTCTCTTCTTGCAAATTTCATCTCCTTGTATCTCTCTGCCCTTCTTCACAATTTTGTCTCCCTGTATCTCTTTCCAATTCTCTCTTCCCTTCTCAATTCTGTCTCCTCGCATCGCTCTCTCCTTTTTTTCTAATTTTGTCTCCCCTTATTTCTCTCTTCTCCCTCTCCGCTTATCCTTTCTCCTTTTTCCTAACTCTTTCCCTGTATTTCTCTCTTCTTTCTAATTCTCTCTCCTCGTATCTCTCTCTTCTCCTTCCTAAGTTTGTCTCCCCATATTTCTCTGTTCTCCTTTTTCCTAAATCTCTTTCCCTGTATCTCTCTCTTCTCCTCCTTCCTAATTCTGTCTCTCCGTATATCTCTCTTCCCCCTTCGTCCTAATTCTCTCTCTCTCTCTCTCTCTCAGGTTGGGTTGTATCTCTTTCTCTTCTCCTTCTTCCTAATTCTCTCCCCGTATCACTCTCTCCCCTTCTTCCTAATTTTCCCCTGTATCTCTCGCTTCTTCTTAATTCCATCTCCCCGTATCTCTCTCTTCTCCTTCTGTCTCCTTGTATCTCTCTCTCTCCCCTTCTTCTCAATTCTGTCTCCTTTTCCTGATTCTCTCTTCTCATATCTCCCTTGTTCCTTCTTACCAAATCTTTCTCCCTCTCTTCGCCTTCTCCCCAATTCTGTCTCCTCGTATCTCTTCTCTCTCTTCCTAATCCTCTCTCCGTATCTCTCTCACCTTCTTCCTAATTCAGTCCCCTCGTATCCCCCTCTCCACTTTTTTTCAATTCGCTCTCCCCCTATCTCTCTCTTCTTCTTCCACTCAATTCTGTCTCCTTGTATATCTCTCTCTCTCCCCCTCTTCCTCATTCCGTCTCCTATCTCTCTCTCCCCTTCTTTTTAATTCTGTCTTCCTGTATCTCTTCTCGTTCCTCCCAATTCTGTATCTCTGTATCACTCTCTCCCCTTCTTCCTAATTCAGTTTACTCGTATCACTCTTCTTCCTAATTCTGGCTCCCCGTATCTCTCTGTTCTCCTTTTTCCTAAATCTCTTTCCCTGTATTTCTCTCTTCTTCCTAATTCCATCTCCCTGTAACTCTCTCTCTTCTCCTTCCTAATTTTCTCTCTGTATCACTCCCCTTTTTCCTAATTTCTCTTTATATCTCTCACTTCTTCTTAATTCCATCTCCCCGTATCTCTCTCTTCTCCTCTCTAATTCCATCTCCCCATATCTCTCTCCTCTCCTTCCGTCTCCTTGTATCTCTCTCTCCCCGTCTTCCCAATTTTGTCTCCCCGTATTCTCCTCATATCTCTCACTACTTCTTCCTAATCCTTTCTCCTGGTACCTCTCTCCTTTCTTCTTCCAAATTCCGTCTTCTTGTATCTCTCTCCTCTCTTCTTCCAAATTCTGTCTGCTTGTATCTCTCTCCCCTTCTTCACAATTTTGTCTCTCTGTAGTTCTATCTTGACTTTCCTATTCCATCTCCCCTTCTCATTTCTGTCTCCTCGTATCTCTCTTCCCCTTCTCCCCAATTCTGTCTCCTCGTATCTCTCTTCCCCTTCTCCCCAATTCTGTCTCCTCGTATCTCTCTTCCCCTTCTCCCCAATTCTGTCTCCTCGTATCTCTCTTCCCCTTCTCCCCAATTCTGTCTCCTCGTATCTCTCTTCCCCTTCTCCCCAATTCTGTCTCCTCGTATCTCTCTTCCCCTTCTCCCCAATTCTGTCTCCTCGTATCTCTCTTCCCCTTCTCCCCAATTCTGTCTCCTCGTATCTCTCTTCCCCTTCTCCCCAATTCTGTCTCCTCCTATCTCTCTTCCCCTTCTCCCCAATTCTGTCTCCTCGTATCTCTCTTCCCCTTCTCCCCAATTCTGTCTCCTCGTATCTCTCTTCCCCTTCTCCCCAATTCTGTCTCCTCGTATCTCTCTTCCCCTTCTCCCCAATTCTGTCTCCTTGTATCTCTCTTCCCCTTCTCCCCAATTCTGTCTCCTCGTATCTCTCTTCCCCTTCTCCCCAATTCTGTCTCCTCGTATCTCTCTTCCCCCTTCTCCCCAATTCTGTCTCCTCATATCTCTCTCTCCCCTTTTCTAATTCTGTCTCCTCGTATCTCTCTTCCCCTTCTCCCCAATTCTGTCTCCTCGTATCTCTCTTCCCCTTCTCCCCAATTCTGTCTCCTCGTATCTCTCTCTCCCCTTTTCTAATCCTGTCTCCTCGTATCTCTCTTCCCCTTCTCCCCAATTCTGTCTCCTCGTATCTCTCTTCCCCTTCTCCCCAATTCTGTCTCCTCGTATCTCTCTCTCCCCTTTTCTAATCCTGTCTCCTCGTATCTCTTCTCCCTCTTCCTAATCCTCTCTCCGTATCTCTGTCTTCTCCTTTTTAATTCTGTCTACCCATACCACTCTCCCACCTACTTCCTCAATTCCATCTTCTTGTATCTCTCTCACCCCTTCTTTTTAATTCTGTCTTCCTTTATCTCTCTCTCCTTCTTCCTGATTCACTCCCCTCGTATCTCTCTCTTCTTGTTCTTCCCAATTTTGTATCTCTGTATCACTCTCTCCCCTTCTTCCTAATTCAGTTTACTCGTATCACTCTTCTTCCTAATTCTGTCTCCCCGTATCCCTCTGTTCTCAATTTTCCTAAATCTCTTTTCCTGTATTTCTCTCTTCTCCTTCCTAATTCTCTCTCCTCGTATCTCTCTTTTTCAGGTTGTGGTGCATCTCTTCCTTTCTTTCCAGTTCAGTCTTGGTATTTTAATCCCTATTTCTCTCCTCACTCCCACTCTTCTATCCCTGTGCTTTGTCCTCTCCAGCCTCCATCCCTCTCCTCCCCCCTCCCCCCTCCTCCAGCTGATGTCAGATGTGGTCCTGTGGAGGGATGCAGCAGTGATGATGAGGAGGGTGAAGATGGCGCTGGCAGTATTCGGGTTTAGTCCTCTGTAGTCTCCCCAATGGAGGGAGGAGGGGGTGCAGTGGAGGATCCTGGAGGTCATCACGTCCTGCACTTCGTCCAGCGACTCCGCCACGTCTTTGATGTTTGTGATGAGGATGCTGATGGGTTCATCAAGGTGGACGATTTCATAGACTTGGGCCAGCAATTCATCCAGGGGGAGGAGGTGAGGTTCTCCTACATCTATCTCTCTCTCTCTCTGTATATATATATATATATATATATATATATATATATATATATATATATATATATTCTATGTAAAAACTGTTTATGGTATGTTCACATTTTCTGCACACCTTCACAGTGGATTATAACCTTGGGTTGACCACCTGTGGTGTACATATAAAATTGTTCCTCCAATAGGTGGTGGAACAGAAGCCTTTTGATGACGTTGGTAGAATCACATAACTCAATGGAGACGTCTGTAATCCTCATTTATATAAATGTTTTTGTATATGATATAAGGAGATTGTATGCTCTGTCTCCATTGGTAGGATCACTTGTAGCTTTGGAAGTCTCCACTTCTCCTCACATTATCTTTTCTTCTACATCCCTCCTGTGATGCCAGTCTGTGTGCGTTTTATACGTAGAATACCATTCTGTATGCCAACAATCTATAGCTGCCTTTCCCAACCTTTTTTCCTTAGAAAAAACCTTGAAATATTGTTTAGGTTTCCGTAACACCCCCTGGAAACCCCAGCTAAAACCAATTCATTAGTGGTCCATGGCAAGAATGTCCCTTACATTGGTGATCAGTGAGAAGAATGTCCCTTACATTGGTGATCAGTGAGAAGAATGTTCCTTAAATTGGTGATCAGTGGGAAGAATGTTCCTTACATTGGTGATCAGTGGGAAGAATGTTCCTTACATTGGTGATCAGTGGGAAGAATGTTCCTTACATTGGTGATCAGTGAGAAGAATGTTCCTTACATTGGTGATCAGTGAGAAGAATGTTCCTTACATTGGTGATCAGTGGGAAGAATGTTCCTTACATTGGTGATCAGTGAGAAGAATGTTCCTTACATTGGTGATCAGTGAGAAGAATGTCCCTTACATTGGTGATCAGTGAGAAGAATGTTCCTTACATTGGTGATCAGTGAGAAGAATGTTCCTTACATTGGTGATCAGTGAGAAGAATGCTCCTTACATTGGTGATCAGTGAGAAGAATGTCCCTTACATTGGTGATCAGTGAGAAGAATGTTCCTTACATTGGTGATCAGTGAGAAGAATGTCCCTTACATTGGTGATCAGTGAGAAGAATGTTCCTTACATTGGTGATCAGTGAGAAGAATGTTCCTTACATTGGTGATCAGTGAGAAGAATGTTCCTTACATTGGTGATCAGTGAGAAGAATGTTCCTTACATTGGTGATCAATGAGAAGAATGTCCCTTACATTGGTGATCAGTGAGAAGAATGTCCCTTACATTGGTGATCAGTGGGAAAAATATCTCTTACATTGGTGATCAGTGGGAAGAATGCTCCTTACATTGGTGATCAGTGAGAAGAATGTTCCTTACATTAATGATCAGTGGGAAGAATGTTACTTACATTGGTGATCAGTGGGAAGAATGTTCCTTACATTGGTGATCAGTGAGAAGAATGTTCCTTACATTGGTGATCAGTGAGAAGAATGCTCCTTACATTGGTGATCAGTGAGAAGAATGTTCCTTACATTGGTGATCAGTGGGAAGATTGTTCCTTACATTGGTGATCAGTGAGAAGAATGCTCCTTACATTGGTGATCAGTGAGAAGAATGTTCCTTACATTGGTGATCAGTGAGAAGAATGCTCCTTACATTGGTAATCAGTGAGAAGAATGTTCCTTACATTGGTGATCAGTGAGAAGAATGTTCCTTACATTGGTGATCAGTGGGAGGAATGTTCCTTACATTGGTGATCAGTGAGAAGAATGCTCCTTACATTGGTGATCAGTGAGAAGAATGCTCCTTACATTGGTGATCAGTGAGAAGAATGTTCCTTACATTGGTGATCAGTGAGAAGAATGCTCCTTACATTGGTGATCAGTGAGAAGAATGTTCCTTACATTGGTGATCAGTGAGAAGAATGTTCCTTACATTGGTGATCAGTGAGAAGAATGTTCCTTACATTGGTGATCAGTGAGAAGAATGTTCCTTACATTGGTGATCAGTGAGAAGAATGTCCCTTACATTGGTGATCAGTGGGAAGAATGTTCCTTACATTGGTGATCAGTGAGAAGAATGTTCCTTACATTGGTGATCAGTGGGAAGAATGTTCCTTACATTGGTGATCAGTGAGAAGAATGTTCCTTACATTGGTGATCAGTGAGAAGAATGTTCCTTACATTGGTGATCAGTGAGAAGAATGTCCCTTACATTGGCGATCAGTGAGAAGAATGTTCCTTACATTGGTGATCAGTGAGAAGAATGCTCCTTACATTGGTAATCAGTGAGAAGAATGCTCCTTACATTGGTAATCAGTGAGAAGAATGTTCCTTACATTGGTGATCAGTGAGAAGAATGTCCCTTACATTGGTGATCAGTGAGAAGAATGTTCCTTACATTGGTGATCAGTGAGAAGAATGTTCCTTACATTGGTGATCAGTGAGAAGAATGTTCCTTACATTGGTGATCAGTGAGAAGAATGTTCCTTACATTGGTGATCAGTGAGAAGAATGTCCCTTACATTGGTGATCAGTGAGAAGAATGTTCCTTACATTGGTGATCAGTGAGAAGAATGTTCCTTACATTGGTGATCAGTGGGAAGAATGTTAGTTACATTGGTGATCAGTGGGAAGAATGTCCCTTACATTGGTGATCAGTGAGAAGAATGTTCCTTACATTGGTGATCAGTGGGAAGAATGTTAGTTACATTGGTGATCAGTGAGAAGAATGTTCCTTACATTGGTGATCAGTGAGAAGAATGTTCCTTACATTGGTGATCAGTGGGAAGAATGTTAGTTACATTGGTGATCAGTGGGAAGAATGTCCCTTACATTGGTGATCAGTGAGAAGAATGTTCCTTACATTGGTGATCAGTGGGAAGAATGTTAGTTACATTGGTGATCAGTGAGAAGAATGTTCCTTACATTGGTGATCAGTGAGAAGAATGTTCCTTACATTGGTGATCAGTGGGAAGAATGTTAGTTACATTGGTGATCAGTGAGAAGAATGTTCCTTACATTGGTGATCAGTGGGAAGAATGTATGAATATATGTGCTCTTACTATGGAGGCTCTCAAAATGTATAGAGCTAGGACTGCAGAGAATACTGGGGTGCCGTGACGTGGCCTCTGCAGCTTACACATAGATGTGCAAATGTGTGCAAACTAAACCCCGGGTATTTAACGTGAACCGTTAGATGGGTCAGTTTGGTTGGTTGCAGGCTGGCTGGTAAGTGAGCTGGAAATTCTTTTGTTGTTGTTTGACATGCGTCGCCCTTCCATGCTCTCCTTGCTGTTAAGGCCAGTTATAGGTTGGGGCAGTTGCTGTTTGTTTGTACCATAGAATATTCTATTACAGCGGCCATGTGCAGGACGTGTGCGGTGAGGAAGGGTTGGAAACGGTGTCAGCCGGGGCAGATGGAGGCACAATATGGTCATTGGTGGGATTGTACCATAAACACCAGACTGTTGTTGTGACAGCGCTGCTGCTGCGCATTTCCTTCTCCAATCTGTGTGAATGTGAGATGATAGACGAGTGTTAGTGGTACTTTACTGTGCGTCGCATCCCATCGTCTGATGGAGGGAAAGACTTCCTGTTCATCAACTTATTCTGATGTCGCTGCACCCGGGGCCACCGCTCTCACCCTGTACACACAGGAAAGTACATAAAAGGCTCTGGTCACCCGCTGTGCCCATTATGAGGGGTTCCCACCATCCCTGTGCCGAGTTCCCGGGTCTGTACACCCGCTGTGCCCATTATGAGGGGTTCCCACCATCCCTGTGCTGAGTTCCCGGGTCTGTACACCCGCTGTGCCCATTATGAGGGGTTCCCACCATCCCTGTGCTGAGTTCCCGGGTCTGTACACCCGCTGTGCCCATTATGAGGGGTTCCCACCATCCCTGTGCTGAGTTCCGGGGTCTGTACACCCGCTGTGCCCATTATGAGGGGTTCCCACCATCCCTGTGCTGAGTTCCCAGGTCTGTACACCCGCTGTGCCCATTATGAGGGGTTCCCACCATCCCTGTGCTGAGTTCCCGGGTCTGTACACCCGCTGTGCCCATTATGAGGAGTTCTCACCATCCCTGTGCTGAGTTCCCGGGTCTGTACACCCGCTGTGCCCATTATGAGAGGTTCCCACCATCCCTGTGCTGAGTTCCCGGGTCTGTACACCCGCTGTGCCCATTATGAGGAGTTCCCACCATCCCTGTGCTGAGTTCCCGGGTCTGTACACCTGCTGTGCCCATTATGAGGGGTTCCCACCATCCCTGTGCTGAGTTCCCGGGTCTGTACACCCGCTGTGCCCATTATGAGGGGTTCCCACCATCCCTGTGCTGAGTTCCCAGGTCTGTACACCCGCTGTGCCCATTATGAGGGGTTCCCACCATCCCTGTGCTGAGTTCCCAGGTCTGTACACCCGCTGTGCCCATTATGAGAGGTTCCCACCATCCCTGTACTGAGTTCCCGGTCTGTACACCTGCTGTGCCCATTATGAGGGGTTCTCACCATCCCTGTGCTGAGTTCCCGGGTCTGTACACCCGCTGTGCCCATTATGAGGGGTTCCCACCATCCCTGTGCTGAGTTCTCGGGTCTGTACACCCGCTGTGCCCCTTATGAGGGGTTCCCACCATCCCTGTGCTGAGTTCCCAGGTCTGTACCCCCGCTGTGCCCATTATGAGGGGTTCTCACCATCCCTGTGCTGAGTTCCCAGGTCTGTACCCCCGCTGTGCCCATTATGAGGGGTTCCCACCATCCCTGTGCTGAGTTCCCGGGTCTGTACACCCGCTGTGCCCATTATGAGGGGTTCTCACCATCCCTGTCCTCAGTTCCCAGGTCTGTACACCCGCTGTGCCCATTATGAGGGGTTCTCACCATCCCTGTGCTGAGTTCCTGGGTCTGTACACCCGCTGTGCCCATTATGAGAGGTTATCACCATCCCTGTGCTGAGTTCCCGGGTCTGTACACCCGCTGTGCCCATTATGAGGGGTTCCCACCATCCCTGTGCTGAGTTCCCAGGTCTGTACACCCGCTGTGCCCATTATGAGGGGTTCTCACCATCCCTGTGCTGAGTTCCCGGGTCTGTACACCCGCTGTGCCCATTATGAGGGGTTAATTTTGTTTATTGAAAAATCTTACAAACAACAACTTATATACAATAAAACCATAATAAATAAATAAAACATATTTACAAAATAATTGAATTTGATAATACAAAACAAGAACATAATAAATGGTACAAACCAAATTGTGCACTACATAATCCCTATGGGAGAGCCAGACTAAGGAACATCACCGTCACCATGCATGTAGCCTTTTATCAAAAATATATTTCATCTTAAAAATCTAGGGGAGTGAATCAAGAATACAAAGAAAAGCCGCACACCCCGAGATCAACAGGCAGCAGCTACAGAGTCCTGATATTCCTCCACGCCCTTATCCAGGCCTCCTGCTGCCACCTGCCTTTCTCAAGACCCCGAATCTTCCCAACCTCACCCAGAATGTCCTGCACCACCACTTCGACAGGGAGGATTTTACCCCGTAAGGATACCTGACACCGTGCACTCCACGTGAAATAGCGGACTACCAGACTAACTAAAAAAAGTGTTTCCAAATCATAATCCCGACGAGTCTGGAATGCCCCATACACCCACTCTGCATAACTCATATGGGGGAGGAAGGGTATACTCAGAGCCCTCCCAACCCTCTTGTACACCTCTATATTAAAAGGGCATTGAAGTAGAAAGTGATCCATGGACTCCACCACTCCTCCACACTCCACTCTCGGGCAGCCCCGATCACTCATGGAAAGAAACTTCAAGTTGCCCTTCACATATAGTTTTCCATGAAAGGCAAGCCAAGCCTGATCCCTAAACTTCATTGGGATTCTCTCCAAATTAATCAATCGCAAACCCACCCCCAAAACCAGGCTTGGGCAATCCCTCAAGGCCAGTGGCTCGCAAAAAGCAGAGCTCATGATCCGCTTCTCAAGAAGTTTCCTTGGAAGAGATTTGACTTCTCCTGCTGTTACTTGCCACTGCCGAAGCATTTTCAAACACGGGGCAACATAAGCCGGGAGCTGTTCATGCTTGACCCTCAGGCTTTTTATTGGCCCACCATTTTCCCAGTCTCGCACAAAGGGCCTAAACCAGGACTGGAAAATACCAACCCACCCAGGCGGTCTCTCTGCCAACATGTTACCAAGATTGTACTTCACAAACATCAGAGAGAAAAAGACTACAGGGTTGACCATCCCTAGACCACCCTCCCGCCTAGGAAGGTAAGTCACATTCCTTTTGACAAGGTTTATTCTGTTCCCCCATAACAGCTGGAAGAAACAACTATAGATCCTGGTATAGAGAGAAACTGGCAAAATGCAAACAAAACTGACATACAAAAAAATCGGAATCAGGTAAGTCTTGATCAGATCAACCTTTTCCCTCAAGGAAAGCTGCCAACCTTTCCAGCTTGCCACCTTGGCATCGGCATTCTCCAGCCTGTTCACCCAATTTGCATGACCATAGTCACCTGGGCCGAATTCAATGCCTAGAACTCGAATTTTTTGTTGGGGCTCCGGAAAGTCATCCGGGAGAACAAAGCTCTCCCCTTCCACACCCATCCAGAAAGCTTCACACTTGTCCTGGTTGACCTTTGAACCTGATGCCTCTGCATACTGCCCTATCACTGAGACCACCTCCTGCGCCTCCGCAGTCCCAGAGATATAAACAGAAACATCATCAGCATAGGCCACAACCTTCAAAGGAGGCTCACCAGCGATGCCCAAAGGTACCCCACACAATGGTCCACTCTCTAGCCTTCTAATGAAGGGGTCGATTGCAAACACATATAGCAGAGGACTCAATGGACACCCCTGACGCACACCCGAGCCGACCGCAAAGGGCTGCCCGACCCAACCATTAACCAAAGGAAAGCTTTCAGCCCCTTTGTACAAAATCTTGAGCCAATCAATGAAACCCCCCTCCAGGCCATATTTGTCAAGAAGGAGCCACAAGTACTCATGATTAACCCGATCAAAGGCCTTAGCCTGATCCAATGTCAGCAAAAATTTACCCCAACCAGCAGCCCTACGTTTCAAGGCCTCCTGGACAGCTAACACCATTGAGAAAGTGCTTCTACCTTGGACAGAACAGTGCTGGTGGCGTGATAACAAACTGCCTGCAACTGGTGATAATCGCCAGAAGAAAACCTTTGCCAGTATCTTCCTATCGACATTAAGAAGGCTAATGGGGCGCCAATTCCCAATCATGGAAGGATCTTTACTCTTTGACAGAAGGATCACTGCAGATTGCCTCATGGAGGGAGGGAGAGAACCCTCATTCAAACAGCCATTAAAAACCTCCGCAAGGTAGGGAGCCAGGATCGTCTTAAAACATTTATAGAACTCGGCTGTCAAACCATCTGGCCCTGGAGTTTTCTTGATGGCTAGTTTATCAATAGCTTGAATTACCTCATCTGCAGTGATTTCATCTGTCAAATTCATCAAAGGAACATTACTTCCCAGGACTGGTGTAGAGTCCAAAAAACCCAACATCCTTGTCCGATCAAGGTTCCTTCCTCCCAGGAGATCGGCATAGTATGACCTGACAACCTCCAGGATCCCTGACCTAGACTTCGTCAGAGAGCCCGTACTGTCCCTCAGGCCATTGACTGTCTTAACTGCTACGCTCTGTTTACAGTTCTGGTAAGGGTCAGGCGAATGGTATTTCCCATAATCCCTCTCCTGAACCAAAGAGGCGTGCCGGTCATATTGATGTTTCCTAAGGAGGAGCTTCACCTCAGAGATCGCCCCTGAATCTCCTCCATTCGAAACAAGGCGGTCAAGTTTCCTCCGCAAACGCTGGTAGGTGATATACTTATCTTGCTGCTTCTTTCTTCCTATGGCCTTGAAAAGCCCAACAGTCCGCTGTTTAACAAGCTCCCACCATTCTGACTTGCTGTTGCAAAAGTCTAGGATCGTTACCTGTGCTTGAAAAAAATCCTCAAAGGATTGTCTTACTTTCTCGTCTTCCAGGAGGGCCGAATTCAATCTCCAGATACCCCTCCCCCTAGGTGGCATGTCTGGGGCATTCAGAGTCACAGATAGAATACAGTGATCAGAAAACTCCACTGCCCGACACACAGGTGCCGAAAAAGCGGAGTCTCCCTTTAAAAAAAACCTATCTATCCTACTCTGACTATTACCTCGCTGAAAAGTGAACCCCGTGCTGTCTGGGCAGCACTTAATGTGCGCATCTACCAGACCTGCTTCCCTAACTATCGCATTAAGAAAAAGGGTGTCATAGCCCAGCTTATCTCTGAAACCTCTCCTGTCTTTAGACCTAGTAATGGTGTTGAAATCACCTCCAAAGATAACCTGCTGGGCCGTAAAAAGAAAAGGCTTAATCTTTGTAAAGAGGCATTTCCTGTCCCACTTCGTCTGGGGACCATAGATGTTAATCAGGCGCAAGTCCTGCCTCTTCACAGAGACGTCTAAGACCATGCATCTCCCTATCTCTACCTCAATTACCCACCGGCACGTTACCATACCAGAAAAAAGGACTGCAACTCCGCTGTAAGGCTCGGCCGCAAGAGACCAAAATGAGGGACCATGTCTCCACTCCTTCTTTGCCAGATGTATATCGGCCAGACTACTCAGATGGGTCTCTTGCAAAAACAAAATGTCAGCATCAAACTCGCTGAGCAAAAATAAGGCCATATGGCGAGCACTTACTGATCTTAAGCTGGCAACATTAATGGTTGCCACTTTTAACGGAGTGGGAACTGCCATTAGGGTAGTTGAGGCAGCCGTTTCTTAGCCTGACTACTCCCTCTTCCTGGAGAACCAGCGCGCTTTGTTGCACCCTGGCACTCATCATCCATAGAGGATGCAGAACTGAGTCCCATTCATCCTCATCATCATCATCATCATCAGACAGGACCTTAAACTTATTTTCTAAAGGCAAAAATTTAGGATTTAAGGTAACTGAACCCCCTTTTTTCCTTCTTTTGCCCCTCCTCCTCCTATCCTCCAACCACTCCATATCATCCTTAGACAAACCAGACTCAACAGCCTCCCCACCCCTATCCTCCCCTTCAACCCCCTCCCCCCCACTCCCCCTTCCCTTATCTACCACCAGGCCAGCCTCTCCACCATCCACTCCACTCCTCTGCACCCCACGATCCTCAATAGAAACCCTGCAGCGTCGGGGGAGGGGGGTTGGCACCACACCTGACGCACCTGCCTCAGCACCTCTTGCTGCCTCTGCAATTTTAGAAGACACAGACACAGAAGGATTAGACACATTTTTGGCAACCGATACCTTACCTACCGAAGACATGGGCACACTAGGTAAACGCACAGACTGGGGAGACACAGACACATTAGGTATTGGCACAGACTGGGGCACAACAGACTGGGGAGACACATTGGGTATTGGCACAGACTCAGATGGACTCACAGGCACCCCAGCTGCTGAGCTCCGAGCATCCTCCATGTCCATGCGGAAGAACTCTCTCATGAGCTCAGGATTGTTGTGCATTGCCTCAGGACACTGACTGTAAGGATGTCCCACCGCATTGCACAGATTGCACCTGATGATATTACAGTCCTTCGCCAAATGTCCTATACCCTGACACAGAGAGCACTTCATCACTGGACAGGAGGATGCAAGATGCCCTTTATCTCAACACTTATTGCAGAGCTTTGGCTGGCCTGGATAGAAGATGCAGGAAGCATCTCCTCACTGGTCTCCTCACCCTCCATGCAGGAAGCGGCTCCTCTTCTCATTTGGCTGAATCTTTCTTCATTCTTATATTTCTCTTTAAATGCTCCACTATTCTCCTTCAGAGAATTCACCAGTTCTTTCTGCTTCCGCAGAGCTTGTTCCAGGTCTCTCAGCTCAGGCCTCAGAGCCGGTCTTTTCTTGCTGAAAACTTTGGCACAAATCTGCTTTTTCTTTTTAAATTCATTTTTCAAAGCCACCAACTTCTCCTCTTCCTTCTCAATCCGCTTCAGCGTTTCAATAACCCTCCGTCTAAAGGCAGACAGGGACTCATCTTTCCTTGGGCCAGGCCCAGTGTCGTCCACAGGCTGAGGCCTATCCAGGGGGCCTCCACCAGGGTCCTCCCCAGGATCCTGCATCACTCCTGGGGCAGAGGAGCAACTCTAGTCCCTGGTCTCTGGAAGCACAGGTGCAAAGGAACTAGCAACCTCACACCTCGCTGTCAGGGAGTGGAATGGCAGTTTCCCACCATCCCTGTGCTGAGTTCCCGGGTCTGTACACCCGCTGTGCCCATTATGAGGGGTTCCCACCATCCCTGAGCTGAGTTCCCGGGTCTGTACACCCGCTGTGCCCATTATGAGGGGTTCCCACCATCCCTGTGCTGAGTTCCCGGGTCTGTACACCCGCTGTGCCCATTATGAGGGGTTCTCACCATCACTGTGCTGAGTTCCCGGGTCTGTACACCCGCTGTGCCCATTATGAGGGGTTCCCACCATCCCTGTGCTGAGTTCCCGGGTTTGTACACCCGCTGTGCCCATTATGAGGGGTTCTCACCATCCCTGTGCTGAGTTCCCGGGTCTGTACACCCGCTGTGCCCATTATGAGGGGTTCCCACCATCCCTGTGCTGAGTTCCCGGGTCTGTACACCCCCTGTGCCCATTATGAGGGGTTCCCACCATCCCTGTGCTGAGTTCCCGGGTCTGTACACCCGCTGTGCCCATTATGAGGGGTTCCCACCATCCCTGTGCTGAGTTCCCAGGTCTGTACACCCGCTGTGCCCATTATGAGGGGTTCCCACCATCCCTGTGCTGAGTTCCCGGGTCTGTACACCCGCTGTGCCCATTATGAGGGGTTCCCACCATCCCTGTGCTGAGTTCCCGGGTCTGTACACCCGCTGTGCCCATTATGAGGGGTTCCCACCATCCCTGTGCTGAGTTCCCGGGTCTGTACACCCGCTGTGCCCATTATGAGGGGTTCCCACCATCCCTGTGCTGAGTTCCCGGGTCTGTACACCCGCTGTGCCCATTATGAGGGGTTCCCACCATCCCTGTGCTGAGTTCCCGGGTCTGTACACCCGCTGTGCCCATTATGAGGGGTTCCCTCCATCCCTGTGCTGAGTTCCCGGGTCTGTACACCCGCTGTGCCCATTATGAGGGGTTCCCACCATCCCTGTGCTGAGTTCCCGGGTCTGTACACCCGCTGTGCCCATTATGAGGGGTTCTCACCATCCCTGTGCTGAGTTCCCGGGTCTGTACACCCGCTGTGCCCATTATGAGGGGTTCCCACCATCCCTGTGCTGAGTTCTCGGGTCTATACACCCGCTGTGCCCATTATGAGGGGTTCCCACCATCCCTGTGCTGAGTTCCCAGGTCTGTACACCCACTGTGCCCATTATGAGGGGTTCTCACCATCCCTGTGCTGAGTTCTCGGGTCTATACACCCGCTGTGCCCATTATGAGGGGTTCTCACCATCCCTGTGCTGAGTTCCCGGGTCTGTACACCCGCTGTGCCCATTATGAGGGGTTCCCACCATCCCTGTGCTGAGTTCCCGAGTCTGTACACCCGCTGTGCCCATTATAAGGGGTTCTCACCATCCCTGTGCTGAGTTCCTGGGTCTGTACACCCGCTGTGCCCATTATGAGGGGTTCCCACCATCCCTGTGCTGAGTTCCCGGGTCTGTACACCCGCTGTGCCTATTATAAGGGGTTCTCACCATCCCTGTGCTGAGTTCCCGGGTCTGTACACCCGCTGTGCCCATTATGAGGGGTTCCCACCATCCCTGTGCTGAGTTCCCGAGTCTGTACACCCGCTGTGCCCATTATAAGGGGTTCTCACCATCCCTGTGCTGAGTTCCCGGGTCTGTACACCCGCTGTGCCCATTATGAGGGGTTCCCACCATCCCTGTGCTGAGTTCCCGGGTCTGTACACCCGCTGTGCCCATTATGAGGGGTTCCCACCATCCCTGTGCTGAGTTCCCGGGTCTGTACACCCACTGTGCCCATTATGAGGGGTTAATTTTGTTTATTGAAAATCTTACAAACAACAACTTATATACAATAAAACCATAATAAATAAATAAAACATATTTACAAAATAATTGAATATGATAATACAAAACAAGAACATTATAAATGGTACAAACCAAATTGCGCACTACACAATCCCTACGGGAGAGCCAGACTAAGGAACATCACTGTCACCATGCATGTAGCCTTTTATCAAAAATATATTTCATCTTAAAAATCTAGGGGAGTGAATCAAGAATACAAAGAAAAGCCGCACACCCCGAGATCAACAGGCAGCAGCTACAGAGTCCTGATATTCCTCCACGCCCTTATCCAGGCCTCCTGCTGCCACCTGCCTTTCTCAAGACCCCGAATCTTCCCAACCTCACCCAGAATGTCCTGCACCACTACTTCGACAGGGAGGATTTTACCCCGTAAGGATACCTGACACCGTGCACTCCACGTGAAATAACGGACTACCAGACTAACTAAAAAAAGTGTTTCCAAATCATAATCCCGACGAGTCTGGAATGCCCCATACACCCACTCTGCATAACTCATATGGGGGAGGAAGGGTATACTCAGAGCCCTCCCAACCCTCTTGTACACCTCTATATTAAAAGGGCATTGAAGTAGAAAGTGATCCATGGACTCCACCACTCCTCCACACTCCACTCTCGGGCAGCCCCGATCACTCATGGAAAGAAACTTCAAGTTGCCCTTCACATATAGTTTTCCATGAAAGGCAAGTCAAGCCTGATCCCTAAACTTCATTGGGATTCTCTCCAAATCAATCAATCGCAAACCCACCCCCAAAACCAGGCTTGGGCAATCCCTCAAGGCCAGTGGCTCGCAAAAAGCAGAGCTCGTGATCCGCTTCTCAAGAAGTTTCCTTGAAAAAGATCTGACTTCTCCTGCTGTTACTTGCCACTGCCGAAGCATTTTCAAACACGGGGCAACATAAGCCGGGAGCTGTTCATGCTTGACCCTCAGGCATTTCACTGGCCCACCATTTTCCCAGTCTCACAGAAAGGGCCTAAACCAGGACTGGAAAATACCAACCCACCCAGGCGGTCTCTCTGCCAACATGTTACCAAGATTGTACTTCACAAACATCAGAGAGAAAAAGACTACAGGGTTGACCATCCCTAGACCACCCTCCCGCCTAGGAAGGTAAGTCACATTCCTTTTGACAAGGTTTATTCTGTTCCCCCATAACAGCTGGAAGAAACAACTATAGATCCTGGTATAGAGAGAAACTGGCAAAACGCAAACAAAACTGACATACAGAAAAATCGGAATCAGGTAAGTCTTGATCAGATCAACTTTTTCCCTCAAGGAAAGCTGCCAACCTTTCCAGCTTGCCACCTTGGCATCGGCATTCTCCAGCCTGTTCACCCAATTTGCATGACCATAGTCACCTGGGCGGAATTCAATGCCTAGAACTCGAATTTTTTGTTGGGGCTCCGGGAAGTCATCCGGGAGAACAAAGCTCTCACCTTCCACACCCATCCAGAAAGCTTCACACTTGTCCTGGTTGACCTTTGAACCTGATGCCTCTGCATACTGCCCTATCACTGAGACCACCTCCTGCGCCTCCCCAGTCCCAGAGATAAAAACAGAAACATCATCAGCATAGGCCACAACCTTCAAAGGAGGCTCACCAGCGATGCCCAAAGGTACCCCACACAAAGGTCCACTCTCTAGCCTTCTAATGAAGGGGTCGATTGCAAACACATATAGCAGAGGACTCAATGGACACCCCTGACACAGACCCGAGCCGACCACAAAGGGCTGCCCGACCCAACCATTAACCAGAAGAAAGCTTTCAGCCCCTTTGTACAAAATCTTGAGCCAATCAATGAAACCCCCCTCCAGGCCATATTTGTCAAGAAGGAGCCACAAGTACTCATGATTAACCCGATCTAAGGCCTTAGCCTAATCCAATGTCAGCAAAAATTTACCCCAACCAGCAGCCCTACAACGCTCCAAGGCCTCCCGGACAGCTAACACCGCTGAGAAAGTGCTTCTACCTTGGACCGAACAGTGCTGGTGGCGGGATAACAAACTGCCTGCAACTGGTGATAATCGCCAGAAGAAAATCTTTGCCAATATCTTTCTATCGACATTAAGAAGGCTAATGGGGCGCCAATTCCCAATCATCGAAGGATCTTTACCCTTTGACAGAAGTATCACTGCAGATTGCCTCATGGAGGGAGGGAGAGAACCCTCATTCAAACAGCCATTAAAAACCTCCGAAGGTAGGGAGCCAGGATCGTTTTAAAACATTTATAGAACTCGGCTGTCAAACCATCTGGCCCTGGAGTTTTCTTGATGGCTAGTTTATCAATAGCCTGAATTACCTCATCTGCAGTGATTTCATCTGTCAAATTATAACGGGTTCCCACCATCCCTGTGCTGAGTTCCCGGGTCTGTACACCCGCTGTGCCCATTATGAGGGGTTCTCACCATCCCTGTGCTGAGTTCCCGGGTCTGTACACCCGCTGTGCCCATTATGAGGGGTTCCCACCATCCCTGTGCTGAGTTCCCGGGTCTGTACACCCGCTGTGCCCATTATGAGGGGTTCTCACCATCCCTGTGCTGAGTTCCTGGGTCTGTACACCCGCTGTGCCCATTATGAGGGGTTCTCACCATCCCTGTGCTGAGTTCCCGGGTCTGTACACCCGCTGTGCCCATTATGAGGGGTTCCCACCATCCCTGTGCTGAGTTCCCGGGACTGTACACCTGTCATTACAGGGACTCCTCAGGGTGTAGGTATGTGACATGATGTAGGTGACATTTAAATGTTTCTAGTAGGAAGGTGATAAGGTCTGGCAGTGTTGTGGTGGGATTGTCACCTGGCTGTGGTGACCAGCTGATGAAATGTTGGGTAAACCTGCATTGGGGGCCTCAGGAAATGTCAGTGCTCAGTCGCTCTTCTCTATGTATGGACTCTGCACAGTAGCACTTACCTCGGTGAGGTGGGTGGGACGGTGGAGATGGGATATTTATAGAGGTGACAATGAAGAACCCAAACACTGAACTCATCATCTGCTGAGAATTAAGGAGAATGGTTGCTAGGCAACAAGGCAGCATGTCTTTAACTCTCAGCTTCCTGGACGGGTTTTTGCGGCATGAGATCTGGAGACGTGTCCACTAACAGTATATATATATATCTGTGTGTGTGTGGGGTCACCCTTCCCCCCAGTGATACGGCTCTCGGGGTAACAAATCTGACTGATAGAAGAAAATGTCACACTCTTGTTGGCAGGATGGATAAAAGTATTCAAATTCAAAAATATCCAACACATTCCTGAGGTCACCCTTCAAATATTCCGGAGGTCACCCTTCATCAGATATTCCGGAGGTCACCCTTCATCAGATATTCCGGAGGTCACCCTTCATCAAATATTCCGGAGGTCACCCTTCATCAAATATTCCGGAGGTCACCCTTAATCAAATATTCCGGAGGTCAACCCTAATCAAATATTCTGGAAGTCACCCGTCATCAAATATTCAGGAGGTCACCCTTCATTAAATATTCCGGAGGTCAACCTTCATCAAATATTCAGGAGGTCACCCTTCATCAAATATTCCGGAGGTCAACCTTCATCAAATATTCAGGAGGTCACCCTTCATCAAATATTCCGGAGGTCATGCTTCATCAAATATTCCAGAGGTCACCCTTCATCAAATATTCAGGAGGTCACCCTTCATCAAATATTCCGGAGGTCAACCTTCATCAAATATTCCGGAGGTCACCCTTCATCAAATATTCCGGAGGTCACCCTTCATCAAATATTCCGGTGGTCAACCTTCATCAAATATTCCGGAGGTCACCCTTCATCAAATATTCCGGAGGTCACCCTTCATCAAATATTCAGGAGGTCATCCTTCATCAAATATTCAGGAGGTCACCCTTCATCAAATATTCCGGAGGTCACCCTTCATCAAATATTCCGGAGGTCACCCTTCATCAAATTTTCCGGAGGTCACCCTTCATCAAATATTCCGGAGGTCACCCTTCATCAAATATTCCAGAGGTCACCCTTCATCAAATTTTCCGGAGGTCACCCTTCATCAAATATTCCAGAGGTCACCCTTCATCAAATATTCCAGAGGTCACCCTTCATCAAATATTCCGGAGGTCAACCTTCATCAAATATTCCAGAGGTCACCCTTCATCAAATATTCCAGAGGTCACCCTTCATCAAATATTCCAGAGGTCACCCTTCATCAAATATTCCGGAGGTCACCCTTCATCAAATATTCCAGAGGTCACCCTTCATCAAATATTCCGGAGGTCACCCTTCATCAAATATTCCAGAGGTCACCCTTCATCAAATATTCCAGAGGTCACCCTTCATCAAATATTCCAGAGGTCACCCTTCATCAAATATTCCAGAGGTCACCCTTCATCATATATTCCAGAGGTCACCCTTCATCAAATATTCCAGAGGTCACCCTTCATCAAATATTCCGGAGGTCACCCTTCATCAAATATTCCGGAGGTCACCCTTCATCAAATATTCCGGAGGTCACCCTTCATACGGTCAGGCTTCGATGAAGCTCAGAAATCCCCGACACGTGTCAGGGTTTTAGTTTCTTTGGTTGAGATGAAGACATTTTATCTGGACTGACCACAACAGAGAGGGGGCATAAAATAAAGGAGATGGTGATGGAGAGGGGGCGGGAAATACAGGAGAGGAGATGTTGATGGAGAGGGGGCGGGGAATACAGGAGAGGAGATGGTGAATGAAGGAGGGAAGATGGCTAAGGAGAGGGGGCGGGGAATAAAGGAGAGTAGACGGTGATGGAGAGGGGGCGGGGAATACAGGAGAGGAGATGGTGAATAAAGGAGAGGAGACTGTGATGGAGAGGGGGTGGGGAATACAGGAGGGGAGATGGTGAATAAAGGAGAGGAGATGGTGACGGAGAGGAGGCAGGGAATAAAGGAGAGGAGATGGTGAATGAAGAAGACAAGACGGTGATGGAGAGGGGGCGGGGAATAAAGGAGAGGAGACGGTGATGGAGAGGGGGTGGGGAATAAAGAAAAGGAGATGGTGATTATTGGAGAGGAGACAGTAAATATTGGAGAGGAGACGGGGAATATTGGAGAGGAGACGGTGAATGATGGAGAGGAGATGGTGAATATTAGAGAGGTGATGGTGAATGTTGGAGAGGAGATGGTGAATAATGGAGAGGAGACAGTAAATATTGGAGAGGAGACAGTAAATATTGGAGAGGAGACAGTAAATATTGGAGAAGACATGGTGAATGATGGCGACTAGATGGTGAATGTTGGAGAGGTGATGGTAAATATTAGAGAGGAGATGGTGAATAATGGAGAGGAGACAATGAATATTGGAGAGAAGACAGTAAATATTGGAGAGGACACGATGAATGATGGAGAGGAGATGGTGAATGTTGGAGAGGTGACAGGGAATATTGGAGAGGGGACAGTGAATAATGGAGAGGAGATGGTGAATATTGGGGAGGAGATGGTAAATATTGGGGAGAAGATGGTGAATATTGGGGAGGAGATGTTGAATGATGGAGAGAAGACGGTGAATATTGGGGAGAAGACGGTGAATGATAGAGAGGAGATGGTGAATATTAGGGAGGAGACATTGAATGATGGAGAGAAGACGGTGAATATTGGGGAGAAGGCGGTGAATGATAGAGAGGAGATGGTGAATATTGGCGAGGAGACGGTGAATGATGGAGAGGAGACGGTGAAGATTGGGGAGGAGATGGTGAATGATGGAGAGGAGACAGTGAATATTGGGGAGGAGATGGTGAATGATGGAGAGGAGATGGTGAATATTGGGGAGGAGACAGTGAATGATGGAGAGGAGATGGTGAATATGGGGGAGGAGACGGTGAATGATGGAGAGGAGACGTGAATATTGGGGAGGAGACAGTGAATGATGGAGAGGAGACGTTAATATTGGGGAGGAGACATTGAATGATGGACTAGGAGGTGGTGAATGATGGAGAGGAGATGGTGAATATTGGGGAGGAGATAGTGAATGATGGAGAGGAGATGATGAATATTGGGGAGGAGACGGTGAATATTGGGGAGGAGATGGTGAATATTGGGGAGGAGACAGTGAATGATGGAGAGGAGATGATGAATATTGGGGAAGAGACGTTGAATGATGAACTAGGAGGTGGTGAATGATGGAGAGGAGATGATGAATATTGGGGAGGAGACGGTGAATATTGGGGAGGAGATGGTGAATATTGGGGAGGAGACAGTGAATGATGGAGAGGAGATGATGAATTTTGGGGAAGAGACGATGAATGATGGACTAGGAGGTGGTGAATATTGGGGAGGAGATGGTGAATATTGAGAAGGAGACGGTGAATGATGGAGAGGAGATGATGAATATTGGGGAGGAGACGGTGAATATTGGGGAGGAGATGGTGAATATTGGGGAGGAGACAGTGAATGATGGAGAGGAGATGATGAATATTGGGGAGGAGACGGTGAATATTGGGGAGGAGACAGTGAATGATGGAGAGGAGATGATGAATATTGGGGAAGAGACGTTGAATGATGGAGAGGAGATGGTGAATATGGGGGAGGAGACGGTGAATGATGGAGAGGAGACGTGAATATTGGGGAGGAGACAGTGAATGATGGAGAGGAGACGTTAATATTGGGGAGGAGACATTGAATGATGGACTAGGAGGTGGTGAATGATGGAGAGGAGATGGTGAATATTGGGGAGGAGATAGTGAATGATGGAGAGGAGATGATGAATATTGGGGAGGAGACGGTGAATATTGGGGAGGAGATGGTGAATATTGGGGAGGAGACAGTGAATGATGGAGAGGAGATGATGAATATTGGGGAAGAGACGTTGAATGATGGACTAGGAGGTGGTGAATGATGGAGAGGAGATGATGAATATTGGGGAGGAGACGGTGAATATTGGGGAGGAGATGGTGAATATTGGGGAGGAGACAGTGAATGATGGAGAGGAGATGATGAATTTTGGGGAAGAGACGATGAATGATGGACTAGGAGGTGGTGAATATTGGGGAGGAGATGGTGAATATTGGGAAGGAGACGGTGAATGATGGAGAGGAGATGATGAATATTGGGGAGGAGACGGTGAATATTGGGGAGGAGATGGTGAATATTGGGGAGGAGACAGTGAATGATGGAGAGGAGATGATGAATATTGGGGAGGAGACGGTGAATATTGGGGAGGAGACAGTGAATGATGGAGAGGAGATGATGAATATTGGGGAAGAGACGTTGAATGATGGACTAGGAGGTGGTGAATATTGGGGAGGAGATGGTGAATATTGGGAAGGAGACGGTGAATGATGGAGAGGAGATGATGAATATTGGGGAGGAGACGGTGAATATTGAGGAGGAGATGGTGAATATTGGGGAGGAGACAGTGAATGATGGAGAGGAGTTGATGAATATTGGGGAAGAGACGTTGAATGATGGACTAGGAGGTGGTGAATATTGGGGAGGAGATGGTGAATATTGGGAAGGAGACGGTGAATGATGGAGAGGAGATGATGAATATTGGGGAGGAGACGGTGAATATTGGGGAGGAGATGGTGAATATTGGGGAGGAGACAGTGAATGATGGAGAGGAGACGGTGAATATTGGGGAGGAGACAGTGAATGATGGAGAGGAGATGATGAATATTGGGGAGGAGATGGTGAATATTGGGGAGGAGACAGTGAATGGTGGAGAGGAGATGATGAATATTGGGGAGGAGACGGTGAATATTGGGGAGGAGATGGTGAATATTGGGAAGGAGACAGTGAATGATGGAGAGGAGATGATGAATATTGGGGAAGAGACGTTGAATGATGGACTAGGAGGTGCTGAATGATGGGGAGGAGATGGTGAATATTGGGAAGGAGATGGTGAATGATGGAGAGGAGACGGTGAATATTGGGGAGGAGATGGTGAATGATGGAGAGGAGACGGTGAATATTGGGGAGGAGACATTGAATGATGGACTAGGAGGTGGTGAATGATGGAGAGGAGATGGTGAATAATGGGGAGGAGACAGTGAATGGTGGAGAGGAGATGTGATTATTGGGGAGGAGACGGTGAATGATGGAGAGGAGACGTGAATATTGGGGAGGAGACGTTGAATGATGGACTAGGAGGTGGTGAATGATGGAGAGGAGACAGTGAATGATAGAGAGGAGATATTGAATATTGGGGAAGAGAGGTTGAATGATGGACTAGGAGGTGCTGAATGATGGGGAGGAGACGGTGAATATTGGGAAGGAGATGGTGAATGATGGAGAGGAGATGATGAATATTGGGGAAGAGAGGTTGAATGATGGACTAGGAGGTGCTGAATGATGGGGAGGAGATGGTGAATATTGGGAAGGAGATGGTGAATGATGGAGAGGAGACAGTGAATATTGGGGAGGAGATGGTGAATGATGGAGAGGAGACGGTGAATATTGGGGAGGAGACGTTGAATGATGGACTAGGAGGTGGTGAATGATGGAGAGGAGATGGTGAATAATGGGGAGGAGACAGTGAATGGTGGAGAGGAGATGATGAATATTGGGGAGGAGACGGTGAATGATGGAGAGGAGAGGGTGAATATTGGGGCGGATACAGTGAACGATGGAGGTGTAGAGGGTGAATATTGGGGTGGAGACAGTGAATGATGGAGAGGAGATGGTGAATAATGGGGAGGAGACTGTGAATGATGGAGAGGAGATGATGAATATTGGGGAGGAGACGGTGAATGATGCTGTAAACCGATGAAAGAAGAAATGCAATTGGGCTCCACATGCTACAGCAGCCAATCAGATTTCAGGAATTATTCTCTAGAGGTCATCTCCTGTCCAGGCTTGGATCTGATGGTGGAGGACAATGTTAAACAGCTGCATTGGTGCTTCTGTGTGCGTCCCTGCAATGAACAGCACTGAGCTCCTGCTTATAAATGATATAATGGGATTAGACTCTCAGATCTTCCTCAGTGTTGGGGGAGGTGACAGAATCGGGACGAGTTCTACTTCAAAGAGGAATGTTCTGATCATTGTCATGGAGGTGGAAATGAAGATCAAATCTGAGGGAGTGTCAGAAAATGTAACTCCTGTGTGATGTACCCACCATAGACATCAACACTGCGCTCATACCTGTATATAGGGGGGGGGGGTCACTGCGCTCATACCTGTATATAGGGGGGGGGGGTCACTGCGCTCATACCTGTATATGGGGGGGTCACTGTGCTCATACCTGTATATAGGGGGGGGGGTCACTGCGCTCATACCTGTATATGGGGGGGTCACTGTGCTCATACCTGTAAATGGGGGGTCACTGTGCTCATACCTGTATATGGGGGGGGGGGGTCACTGCGCTCATACCTGTATATAGGGGGGGGGGGTCACTGCGCTCATACCTGTAAATGGGGGGTCACTGTGCTCATACCTGTATATGGGGGGGTCACTGTGCTCATACCTGTAAATGGGGGGTCACTGTGATCATACCTGTATATGGGGGTGTCACTGTGCTCATACCTGTATATGGGGGGGGGATCACTGCGCTCATACCTGTATATGGGGGGGGGTCACTGTGCTCATACCTGTATATGGGGGGGGGTCACTGTGCTCATACCTGTATATGGGGGGGGGATCACTGCGCTCATACCTGTATATGGGGGGGTCACTGTGCTCATACCTGTAAATGGGGGGGGGGATCACTGCGCTCATACCTGTATATGGGGGGGGTCACTGTGCTCATACCTGTATATGGGGGGGGTCACTGTGCTCATACCTGTATATGGGGGGGGGGATCACTGCGCTCATACCTGTATATGGGGGATCACTGCGCTCATACCTGTATATGGGGGGGGGTCACTGTGATCATACCTGTATATGGGGGGGGTCACTGTGCTCATACCTGTATATGGGGGGGGGGGGGATCACTGCGCTCATACCTGTATATGGGGGGGGGGTCACTGTGCTCATACCTGTATATGGGGGGGGGTCACTGTGCTCATACCTGTATATGGGGGGGGGGTCACTGTGCTCATACCTGTATATGGGGGGGTCACTGTGCTCATACCTGTATATGGGGGGTCACTGTGCTCATACCTGTATATGGGGGGGGTCACTGTGCTCATACCTGTATATGGGGGGTCACTGTGCTCATACCTGTATATGGGGGGGTCACTGTGCTCATACCTGTATATGGGGGGGGGTCACTGTGCTCATACCTGTATATGGGGGGGGTCACTGTGCTCATACCTGTATATGGGGGGTCACTGTGCTCATACCTGTATATGGGGGGTCACTGTGCTCATACCTGTATATGGGGGGGGGGTCACTGCGCTCATACCTGTATATAGGGGGGGGGGTCACTGCGCTCATACCTGTAAATGGGGGGTCACTGTGCTCATACCTGTATATGGGGGGGTCACTGTGCTCATACCTGTAAATGGGGGGTCACTGTGATCATACCTGTATATGGGGGTGTCACTGTGCTAATACCTGTATATGGGGGGGGGATCACTGCGCTCATACCTGTATATGGGGGGGGTCACTGTGCTCATACCTGTATATGGGGGGGGGTCACTGTGCTCATACCTGTATATGGGGGGGGGGATCACTGCGCTCATACCTGTATATGGGGGGGTCACTGTGCTCATACCTGTAAATGGGGGGGGGGGATCACTGCGCTCATACCTGTATATGGGGGGGGTCACTGTGCTCATACCTGTATATGGGGGGGGTCACTGTGCTCATACCTGTATATGGGGGGGGGGATCACTGCGCTCATACCTGTATATGGGGGATCACTGCGCTCATACCTGTATATGGGGGGTAGGGTGACCAGACATCCCCGGTTTCTGGGGACAGTCCCCGGATTGAGGACACTGTCCCCGGACCAAGTCTGTCCCCAGTTTTGTCCCCAGATTGGATTTGAACAGGGGCTGGGGCAATTTCAAAGACAGCCCATGCAGAATAAAAAGAAAAAATCTGAATTGCACCCCCCTCCTCTGCCGCTCCTACTAGCTTATGGGGGTTTATTTTTTTCCATTATCTGTGTCCCTTTCTGATGATCATGTGTTGGTCGGAGCGGAGGGACTATTTCTTCAGTTTCGGGCGCATGCCCACTCAGCTCCGCTCGCATGTTCTTCTGCCTTGGCTCAAGTCCCGGCCAGCCGCCTGCCTGTTTATCTCCTTGCCTTCCCTGGCGGAGTGATCTTCCTCTGCTCCCCACCCAGTAGTAGCCGGGGCCCGAAGAGTAAAGTCCCATACACACTATCAGATTTTCTGCTGATTTTTGTCTTCAGATTTACCAAAACCATGTAATGCAAGGGCCTGCCTGATTGCATACCAATTGAAACTCCTAAGGTTTGACCTCATATTATATGGTTTTGGTAAATCTGAAGGAAAAAATCAGCAGAAAATCTGATAGTGTGTATGGGGCTTTAGACTTGACAGGCTGTGAGGCGGGTGGCGGCGGCGGCGACAGGCAAAGAGTCGTCGATTGCTGCCATTACTAGTAAAAAAAAAAAAAATATGTCCCCGAATTTAATTTTAAAAATCTGGTCACCTTAATGGGGGGGGGTCACTGTGATCATACCTGTATATGGGGGGGGTCACTGTGCTCATACCTGTATATGGGGGGGGGGATCACTGCGCTCATACCTGTATATGGGGGGGGGTCACTGTGCTCATACCTGTATATGGGGGGGGGTCACTGTGCTCATACCTGTATATGGGGGGGGGGTCACTGTGCTCATACCTGTATATGGGGGGGTCACTGTGCTCATACCTGTATATGGGGGGTCACTGTGCTCATACCTGTATATGGGGGGGGTCACTGTGCTCATACCTGTATATGGGGGGTCACTGTGCTCATACCTGTATATGGGGGGGTCACTGTGCTCATACCTGTATATGGGGGGGGGTCACTGTGCTCATACCTGTATATGGGGGGTCACTGTGCTCATACCTGTATATGGGGGGTCACTGCGCTCATACCTGTATAAGGGGGGTCACTGCGCTCATACCTGTATAGGGAGGGTCACTGTGCTCATACCTGTATGGGGGGGTCACTGCGCTCATACCTGTATATGGGGGGGTCACTGCGCTCATACCTGTATATGGGGGGGGTCACTGCGCTCATACCTGTATATGGGAGGGTCACTGTGCTCGTACCTGTATATGGGGGGGGGGGAGTCACTGCGCTCATACCTGTATATGGGGGGTCACTGTGCTCGTACCTGCCTATAGGGGGTCACTGTGCTCATTCCTGTATATGGGGGGGGTCACTGTGCTCATACCTATATATGGGGGGTCACTGCGCTCATACCTGCATATGGGGGGGGGGTCACTGCGCTCATACCTGTATATGGGGGGTCACTGTGCCCATACCTGTATATGGGGGGGTCACTGCGCTCATACCTGTATATGGGGGGGTCACTGCGCTCATACCTGTATATGGGGGGTCACTGCGCTCATACCTGTATATGGGGGGTCACTGTGCTCATACCTGTATATGGGGGGGTCACTGTGCTCGTACCTGCCTATAGGGGGTCACTGCACTCATACCTGTCTATGGGGGGGTCATTGGGCTCATACTTGTCTTTGGGGGGGGGGGGGGTTACTGCAGAATATAGGAAAATATAGATTCCTCCCTCTTCTGCTCTGTAGTCAGGACACATAATACCACCTGACCCTGACAACTACCATCACCCAGATAAATGAGGGGCAGCCCGATTCCCATCCAATTGTCTAATGCCCCCCCCCCCCCCGCCCCCCATGGTGTCTCTGCGTCACCTCTACATCTAATACGGCTCTAATGTGAATCTCCTGTGAATCTAATGTGAATCTCCCTTCTTCTTGGTACAGGTGGAGAAAGTGGTGCGATATTTGGACCCCAATGAGCTGGGCCGCATCAACTTCAAAGACTTCTGCCACGGCGTTCTGGCCATTAAAGGTGAGCGTTATTCATGTAATAAAGTGATATCCACCCCCCCCCCATAATGATTAGTGAGATCACCCATCACCCATACAGTGTACACACCCTCCTCCACTACAGTCACCTCATACCGCGCATGCTCCTATAGAAGCTTCATTGCTGCTCATATCCATCCACAGTGTAGCGGCATGGCTGGGGGATGGGTGGGTGGGGGGGTAGGTAGACGAGGCGGGCACCTTGGGGGGCTCTAAGAAGCCAAGACCTGAAACCTATCCTCCTGAAGTAGTTTACAGCTCGTGTGGGAGGGGGCGCTATAGAGCCTTGTCTGTACCCTGAGGACAGTATTGTCTCTTCCAGCCCCTCCTCTGGATAGGTGACCACACTCTGACCTGGCCAATGAAAAGCCCCCGTGTTGTCACCTGTCTAGGAGTGCACTACACTGCATAGGAGTGTGCAGCCTATTACATTAGAGTGTACACCCCAAACACACGCCCCTTTCTCTGCAGCCTCAGCTGCACTGCACAGGGAATGAATGGGAGCCGCTTCCTGTTCATTCACAAACTGAAGCATAGTAATCACAGTTTACTATTCTTCAGCTATGAATGGACACAGTGAGTGAGTGTGATCACTGTGTTCATTTAGAAAAGGAAGGGGCTGGCAAATGTCATAGTTATTAGCCCCTTCCCCCCGCTCTACATCCTGAAACATCCTGCCACCCCGACATGAACGCCGAGCTCCACCCCCCACCCCCATAGCTCCCAGCGGTCCCTGATTTTGGGGGGGACTGTCCCTCTTTTGAGACCAGATCCCCGGTGCAGCCTCAGTCACCCCTCTTATATGGTCTGCTCCGTGTCACTCCGATCAGTGCGCTGCACTGAACCCTCCACCCCTCCTCTATATTGCTGCATTACTCCGGAAAAACAATATATAGGAAAATAGAAGCCAAAAAAAGCCCTTTGTGTGGTTCATCCAATCATATTCTTCATATGGGATCTTCATGGTGGGTGTGGGCGGGGCCATGGCAGGGGCGGGTCCTTTACCTTCATCACTTCAAAGAGATGCAAGATGTGCGCAACCTACCATCTACATCCGAGGCGGGGGGGGGGGGATTAACTGCGGCCCTCCAGCTGTTGCAGAACTACAAATCCCATCATGTTTCTGGAAGTCTTCCTTGTAACTGTCAGTCCTGCAATGCATCATGGGACTTGTAGTTCTACAACAGCTGTATGGCCGTAGTTGCTCGCCCCTCATCTGCACTGTCATTGGTTGGAAAGCCTCCGCACCAAGCTGGCTGCTGAAAATCATTACAGGAGGAAAAAAAAGGAAAATCCTAATAAAGGTGCAGACAGGATAGTGATGTCTCTATGAGGACACGGGACGGGACACGGGACGGGACGGGACACAAGACAAGACACGGTACATGGGATGGGACACGGGACGGGACGGGACACAAGACAAGACATGGTACTCGGGACGGGACAGAACACGGGACGGAACAGGACACGAGACAAGACACGGTACACGGGACGGGACAGAACATGGGACGGAACAGGACACGAGACAAGACACGGTACATGGGACGGGACAGAACACGGGATGGAACACGGGACGGAACAGGACACGAGACAAGACATGGTACTCGGGACGGGACAGAACACGGGACGGAACAGGACACGAGACAAGACACGGTACATGGGATGGGACACGGGACGGAACAGGACACAGAACAGAACACGGGACAGGACACGGGATGGAACAGGACACAGAACAGAACACGGGACAGAACACGGGATGGGACAGGACACGAGACAAGACATGGTACACAGGACAGGACAGGACACGAGACAAGACACGGTACACGGGACGGGACACGGGACGGAACAGGACACAGAACAGAACATGGAACAGGACACGGGACAGAACAGGACACGAGACAAGACACGGTACACGGGATGGGACACGGGACGGAACAGTACACAGAACAGAACAAGGGACAGGACACGAGACGGAACAGGACACGAGACAAGACACGGTACATGGGATGGGACACGGGACGGAACAGGACACGAGACAAGACACGGTACACGGGATGGGACACGGGATGGAACAGGACACAGAACAGAACACGGGACAGGACACGAGACAGAACAGGACACGAGACAAGACACGGTACACGGGATGGGACACGGGATGGAACAGGACACAGAACAGAACACGGGACAGAACACGGGATGGGACAGGACACGAGACAAGACACGGTACACGGGACGGGACACGGGACGGAACAGGACACAGAACACGGAACAGGACACGGGACGGAACAGGACACGAGACAAGACACGGTACACGGGATGGGACACGGGACGGAACAGGACACAGAACACGGGACAGGACACGGGACGGAACAGGACACAGAACAGAACACGGGACAGAACACGGGATGGGACAGGACACGAGACAAGACACGGTACACGGGACGGGACAGGACACGAGACGGGACACAGGACAAAACACGGGATGGGACAGGACACGAGACAAGACATGGTACACGGAACGGGACACGGGATGGGAAACGGGACAGGACAGGACACAGAACAGAACACGGGATGGGGCAGGACACGGTGCATGGGATGGGACACGGGACAGAACACGGGACGGTACAGGACACAGAACAGAACACGGGATGGGGCAGGACACAGTGCACGGGACAGGACACGGGACAGAACACGGGATGGGACAGGACACGGGATGGGACAGGACACGGGACAGAACACGGGACGGGACAGGAAACAGAACAGAACACAGGACGGGACAGGACATGAGACAAGACACGGTGCACGGGACAGGACACGTGATGGGAAATAGGACAGAACACGGGACGGGAAACAGGACACGGGACAGAACACGGGACGGGAAATGGGACACGGGATGGGACACAGGACTTGACAGGACATGGGATGGGACACGGGACAGAACATGGGACGGGAAACGGGACAGAACACGGGATGGGACAGGACACGGGACAGGAAACGGGACACGGGACGGGACAGGACACGGGACAGAACATGAAACGGGAAACGGGGCAGAACACGGGACGGAAAATGGGACACGGGATGAGACACGGGACTTGACAGGACATGGGACGGGACACGGGACAGAACATGGGACATGAAACGGGACAGAACACGGACGGGACAGGACACGGGACGGGAAACGGGACACGGGACAGAACATGGGACGGGAAACGGGACAGAACATGGGACGGGACAGGACACGGGACGGGAAACGGGACACGGGACAGAACATGGGACGGGAAACGGGACAGAACATGGGACGGGACAGGACACGGGATGGGAAACGGGACACGGGACGGGACAGGACACGGGACAGAACATGAAACGGGAAATGGGGCAGAACACGGGACGGGTAATGGGACAGAACACGGGATGGGAAATGGGACACGGGACTTGACAGGACATGGGATGGGACACGGGACAGAACATGGGACGGGAAACGGGACAGAACACGGGATGGGACAGGACACGGGACAGGAAACGGGACACGGGACGGGACAGGACACGGGACAGAACATGAAACGGGAAACGGGGCAGAACACGGGACGGAAAATGGGACACGGGATGAGACACGGGACTTGACAGGACATGGGACGGGACACGGGACAGAACATGGGACATGAAACGGGACAGAACACGGACGGGACAGGACACGGGACGGGAAACGGGACACGGGACAGAACATGGGACGGGAAACGGGACAGAACATGGGACGGGACAGGACACGGGACGGGAAACGGGACACGGGACAGAACATGGGACGGGAAACGGGACAGAACATGGGACGGGACAGGACACGGGATGGGAAACGGGACACGGGACGGGACAGGACACGGGACAGAACATGAAACGGGAAACGGGGCAGAACACGGGACGGGAAATGGGACAGAACACGGGACGGGAAATGGGACACGGGACTTGACAGGACATGGGATGGGACACGGGACAGAACATGGGACGGGAAACGGGACAGAACACGGGATGGGACAGGACACGGGACAGGAAACGGGACACGGGACGGGACAGGACACGGGACAGAACATGAAACGGGAAACGGGGCAGAACACGGGACGGAAAATGGGACACGGGATGAGACACGGGACTTGACAGGACATGGGACGGGACACGGGACAGAACATGGGACATGAAACGGGACAGAACACGGACGGGACAGGACACGGGACGGGAAACGGGACACGGGACAGAACATGGGACGGGAAACGGGACAGAACATGGGACGGGACAGGACACGGGATGGGAAACGGGACACGGGACGGGACAGGACACGGGACAGAACATGAAACGGGAAACGGGGCAGAACACGGGACGGGAAATGGGACACGGGACTTGACAGGACATGGGACGGGACACGGGACAGAACACCCCCATCATGACCCCCCCACCCCCATCATCACACCCCCCACCATCACACCCCCCATCATCACACCCCCCATCATCACATGGCAATGAATGTAAGAGGCGGAACATTGATACTGTAATGTTTTATATTCATAAACCCCATTGGGGGAGATTTACTAAATCTGAAGCACTCAGAATGTGGTGAAGCTCTGTATGGCAGCCAATCAGCTTCTACCTTCAGCTTGTTCAGTTAAGCTTTGACAATAAATCCTGGATGCTGATTGGCTCCCGTGCAGAGCTGCACCAGATTTTGCACTCTGGCATTTTAGTAAATCCCCCCCCCCAGTGTATGTCGGGGGGGGGGGGGGGCTCATATTATTGTCTCCTGGATGGGTGATGAGATGCTCTGTTCTCTCTCAGGGTGTAACCAGCTGCTGAGAGGAGTTCTGGGGGTGAACGGGGTGACTGGGGTGAAGCCCGCCCCATACCAGGCACCATATTCCGAATACTACTACCAGGTGCGTCTACCGATAACACTCTCCAATCCTCTATATATATATATATATGTATTTTCTACAATATTTCTTGTAAATTGTGATGTCAGAATTTGCACCCTGCCCATCCCCCTCCAGTACAGGCTTTATGGAAAATATCAATTTTGTATCATTTGTTTGTAAGCTCCTGGGATCAGCGCCCTCCGATCCCTCTGATCCCTCCGATCCCTCCGATCCCTCCGATCCCTCCTGTATTGTATTGTAAGTGTAATGTCTGCCCTCATGCTGTAAAGTGCTGAGCAAACTGTTGGCGCCATATAAATCCTGTATAATAATAATATATAAATCCTGTATAATAATAATAATATATAAATCCTGTATAATAATAATAATAATATATAAATCCTGTATAATAATAATAATAATATATAAATCCTGTATAATAATAATATATAAATCCTGTATAATGATAATAATAATAATATATAAATCCTGTATAATAATAATAATAATATATAAATCCTGTATAATAATAATATATAAATCCTGTATAATAATAATAATAATAATATATAAATCCTGTATAATAATAATATATAAATTCTGTATAATAATAATAATAATATATAAATTCTGTATAATAATAATAATAATAATATATAAATCCTGTATAATAATAATAATATGTCTCATTTCCGATGCTGTGTTGGACCTCTATGACTGCCATAGATGATCCTGACTAGGGATGAGCTTCGTGTTCGAGTCGAACCCATGTTCGACTCGAACATCGGCTGTTCGACCGTCCGTCGAATTGCGAACGATATGGGCCGTTCGCGCCAAATTCGTGTGGCGCGTCACGGCCCATAATTCACTGCGGCATCGCAGTGCATTGCTGGCTGATGATTGGCCAAGCATGCACTATGACCCGCATGCTTGGCCAATCACAGCGCCGCCTGAACAGAGAGCCGTAATTGGCCAAAGCCAAGGAGGCTTTGGCCAATTATGGCTCAGGGGATTTAGTACACGCCCCACACTATATAAGGCCGCCTGCACGGCGGCCCTGTGTAGTGTGTGTTCCGGCGTTGAAAGAGATAGACAGAGAGACAGTGTTTGATTTGAGTTAGATAGATTAGGCAGAACAGTCAGTCAGTTAGCTGCACTTACAGTGTATTGTGTATATATATGCATCCCAGGTGTTGCATATATATATATACACTGTATTCAGTTTAGCTAGATCCGTTCCTGTTATCTTCTATCTAGACTATTTACATTCAGTGCAGTGTGTCCTGCTCACAGTGTTCAGCTAGATCCGTTCCTGCTATTTACATTCAGTACAGTGCTTCCTGCTCACAGTGTTCAGCTAGATCCGTTCCTGCTATTTACATTCAGTGCAGTGCGTGCTGCTCACAGTGTTCAGCTAGATCCGTTCCTGCTATTTACATTCAGTGCAGTGCGTGCTGCTCACAGTGTTCAGCTAGATCCGTTCCTGCTATTTACATTCAGTGCAGTGCGTCCTGCTCACAGTGTTCAGCTAGATCCGTTCCTGCTATTTACATTCAGTGCAGTGCGTCCTGCTCACAGTGTTCAGCTAGATCCGTTCCTGCTATTTACATTCAGTGCAGTGCGTGCTGCTCACAGTGTTCAGCTAGATCCGTTCCTGCTATTTACATTCAGTGCAGTGCGTCCTGCTCACAGTGTTCAGCTAGATCCGTTCCTGTTATCTTCCTACTGACAGGCAGGCTTGTCTGGTTACAGTATATAAAGCTACCTGAAGAAAATTACAGGTGTTCTTTTTGATCCTATTAGTACCACGGTCAGGCAGCTAGACTATTTACATTTAGTACAGTGTGTCCTGCTCACAGTGTTCAGCTAGATCCGTTCCTGTTATTTACATTCAGTGCAGTGTGTCCTGCTCACAGTGTTCAGCTAGATCCGTTCCTGCTATTTACATTCAGTACAGTGCGTGCTGCTCACAGTGTTCAGCTAGATCCGTTCCTGCTATATACATTTAGTGCAGTACGTCCTGCTCACAGTGTTCAGCTAGATCCGTTCCTGTTATCTTCCTACTGACAGGCAGGCTTGTCTGGTTACAGTATATAAAGCTACCTGAAGAAAATTACAGGTGTTCTTTTTGATCCTATTAGTACCACGGTCAGGCAGCTAGACTATTTACATTTAGTACAGTGTGTCCTGCTCACAGTGTTCAGCTAGATCCGTTCCTGTTATTTACATTCAGTGCAGTGCGTCCTGCTCACAGTGTTCAGCTAGATCCGTTCCTGCTATTTACATTCAGTGCAGTGCGTCCTGCTCACAGTGTTCAGCTAGATCCGTTCCTGCTATTTACATTCAGTGCAGTGCGTGCTGCTCACAGTGTTCAGCTAGATCCGTTCCTGCTATTTACATTCAGTGCAGTGCGTCCTGCTCACAGTGTTCAGCTAGATCCGTTCCTGTTATCTTCCTACTGACAGGCAGGCTTGTCTGGTTACAGTATATAAAGCTACCTGAAGAAAATTACAGGTGTTCTTTTTGATCCTATTAGTACCACGGTCAGGCAGCTAGACTATTTACATTTAGTACAGTGTGTCCTGCTCACAGTGTTCAGCTAGATCCGTTCCTGTTATTTACATTCAGTGCAGTGCGTCCTGCTCACAGTGTTCAGCTAGATCCGTTCCTGCTATTTACATTCAGTGCAGTGCGTCCTGCTCACAGTGTTCAGCTAGATCCGTTCCTGCTATTTACATTCAGTGCAGTGCGTGCTGCTCACAGTGTTCAGCTAGATCCGTTCCTGCTATTTACATTCAGTGCAGTGCGTCCTGCTCACAGTGTTCAGCTAGATCCGTTCCTGTTATCTTTCTACTGACAGGCAGGCTTGTCTGGTTACAGTATATAAAGCTACCTAAAGAAAATTACAGGTGTTCTTTTTGATCCTATTAGTACCACGGTCAGGCAGCTAGACTATTTACATTTAGTACAGTGTGTCCTGCTCACAGTGTTCAGCTAGATCCGTTCCTGTTATTTACATTCAGTGCAGTGTGTCCTGCTCACAGTGTTCAGCTAGATCCGTTCCTGCTATTTACATTCAGTACAGTGCGTCCTGCTCACAGTGTTCAGCTAGATCCGTTCCTGCTATTTACATTCAGTGCAGTGCGTGCTGCTCACAGTGTTCAGCTAGATCCGTTCCTGCTATATACATTTAGTGCAGTACGTCCTGCTCACAGTGTTCAGCTAGATCCGTTCCTGTTATCTTCCTACTGACAGGCAGGCTTGTCTGGTTACAGTATATAAAGCTACCTGAAGAAAATTACAGGTGTTCTATCCCAGCTTAGTGCAGCTACAGGCCATTAGTATGTCTGGAAGGCCAAGAAGGAGAGGCAGACAGTCACAAGCCAATAAGAGAGGGCAAGCAGGCTCTGTGTCTAGTGCTGGTCGTGGAGACGGTGCATCCTCATCAGCACGTGGCCATGGGACACGCTTGGCCTTTTTTTCGGCAGCTGGCCGTGTTGAGCCGCAACATGCGGAAGACTTGGTCGAGTGGATGACCAAGCCGTCCTCATCCTCCTCATCCTCTCTCACCCATGCCCAGGGTGCTTTGTCTGGCAAAGCAGCGGCCTCTTCCCTCAGCTCAATGTCATCAGTGACTCCTTCCCTAGCCCCACCATGTCCTCCTGAGGATTCCCTCGAACTGTTTGACCACAGTGTTGGGTACATGCTCCAGGAGGATGCCCAGCGTTTGGAAGGCTCTGATGATGATACTGAGCTCAATGAAGGCAGTAACATGAGCACGGACAGAGGGGGTGCCCAAGAAGGACAGCAATCTGGCAGTCATGCTCCCCCTGCTGCAGCATACTGCCAGGTTTGCTCCAGTGATGAGGAGGGAGGGGATGATGAGGTCACTGACTCAACGTGGGTGCCTGATAGGAGAGAGGAGGAGGAGGAGGAGGAGGAGGAGGAGGAGGAGGTGGCACATCACCAACTAGGCAGGATGCCCTCCAGGGGCCAGCCTAAGGGCAGCACATTGACTGCATCACACCCCAAAGCTCCACATGTGCAGGGCGCTGCAGTCTCTGCGCGTTATTCAAAAAGTTCTTTGGTGTGGGCCTTTTTTGAGACGAGTGCATCAGATCGCACCGCTGCTATTTGCAATATATGTCTCAAGCGTATCTCGCGTGGCCAAAACATCTCCCGCTTGGGTACCACATGCTTGACCAGACATATGTTGACCTGCCATGCAGTTCGTTGGCAAGCGTATCTAAAAGACCCACACCAAAGAACAAAGACGATCTCTCCTTGCTCCTCATCAGCTGAGATTTCCAACCCCACTAGACCTTCAGTCCTCTCTGCGACCTGCAGTGAGAGGAATGAAGGTGTAGAATTAGGTGTGTCACAGCCAAGTACTTATGGGCAATCTGCTTTTGGTACACCGACGTCAGATTGTACCAGGCAAATTTCCCTGCCCCAGCTGCTGCACCGCCGAAAGAAGTTTGCTCCCAGCCATCCACATGCCCAGCGGTTGAATGCTAGCTTGGCAAAATTGCTAGCACTTCAACTGCTGCCTTTTCAGTTGGTAGACTCTGCCCCCTTCCGTGAGTTTGTGGAATGTGCGGTTCCTCAGTGGCAGGTACCCAAACGCCACTTTTTCTCACGGAAGGCGATTCCGGCTCTCTACCGGCATGTGGAAGGCAATGTCCATGCCTCGCTGGACAGGGCGGTCAGCGGTAAGGTGCATATTACCGCTGACTCATGGTCCAGCAGGCATGGACAGGGACGTTACTTAAGTTTCACGGCGCATTGGGTGACTCTGCTGGCAGCTGGGAAGGATGCAGGACAAGGTGCAGTAGTGTTGGAGGTTGTTCCGCCACCACGCCTCCAAAATGCTGATTGTGACACACCTCTCTCCTCCACCCCCTCCTCTTCTTCTTCCTCCATGGCCTCTTCCTCGGAACCAGCGGTGCTCCGTAGGCGTTCAAGGGGCTACGCAAGTACGCAGGCCAAAAGATGCCATGCGGTGCTTGAGCTGGTGTGCTTGGGGGACAGGAGCCACACTGGGGCAGAGGTTCTGTCAGCTCTGCAGGGGCAGGTTCAGAGGTGGTTGACGCCACGCCAACTTAAGGCAGGAATGGTGGTTTGCGACAATGGCACCAACCTCCTCTCTGCCCTCCGACAGGGACAACTGACCCATGTGCCCTGTTTGGCTCACGTCCTTAACTTGGTGGTGCAGCGGTTCTTGGGCAGGTACCCGGGCTTACAGGATGTCCTGAGGCAGGCCAGGAAAGTCTGTGTGCATTTCCGCCGGTCATATAATGCCAGTGCTCGGCTGACGGACCTCCAAAAGGAGTTTAACCTGCCCAAGAACCGCCTAATCTGTGACATGCCCACCAGGTGGAACTCGACGTTGGCCATGCTGCAGCGGCTGCACACGCAGCAGAGGGCCATCAATGAGTACCTGTGCGACTATGGCACCAGGACAGGGTCAGGGGACCTTGGTTTTTTTTCCCCACGCCAGTGGGCCATGATCAGGGATGCATGCACTGTCCTGTCACCATTCGAGGAGGCCACGAGGATGGTGAGCACTGACAGTGCATGCATCAGTGACACTGTCCCCCTTGTCCACCTGTTGGAGCACACGCTGCGTGGGATAATGGACAGGGCACTTGAGGCAGAACAGAGGCAGGAAGAGGAGGACTTCCTTAGCTCTCAAGGCCCCCTTTATCCAGACAGTGTTCCTGCGTGCCCGCCGATCACACAGGAAGAGGACGAGGAGGAGGAGGAGGAGGAGGAGGAGGAAGATTGTGTCAGTATGGAGGTGGAGCCTGGCACTCAGCATCAGCAGTCTTTAAGGGATCAGTCCCAAGGAACACATGGACTTGTACGTGGCTGGGAGGAGGTGGCTGCGGACGTTGTTGTCCTTAGTGACCCAGAGGACTCCGGACCGAATGCCTCAGCAAACCTACGCTGCATGGCCTCCCTGATCCTGCAAAGCCTGCGTAAGGATCCTCGTATTCGTGGTATCAAGGAGAAGGACCAATACTGGCTGGCAACCCTCCTTGATCCACGTTACAAGGGTAAGGTTGCGGACCTTATCTTGCCATCGCAGAGGGAGCAGAGGATGAAACATCTTCGGGAGGCCTTGCAGAAAGGTCTGTGCAACGCGTTCCCAGAGACTGGGAGGTTACAAACTCCTGTTTCTGGACAACGTGTTGCTGAGGCTTCGGTCAGTCAAAGAAGGAGCGGTGGAGAAGGTGGCCGTCTGACCGATGCGTTCAGACAATTTTTTGGTCCGCAGCCCCAAGGTATGATCGGTTCCAGCAACCATCGCCAGCGTCTGTTTTACATGGTGCAGGAATACCTAGGGGCAAGATCAGACTTGGACACCTTTCCCACCGAAAATCCTCTGGGTTACTGGGTCTTGAGGATGGATCACTGGCCAGAGCTTGCACAGTATGCAATTGAGCTACTGGCCTGTCCTGCATCCAGCGTTCTTTCGGAACGCACATTCAGTGCTGCTGGAGGCGTGGTAACCGATCACAGGGTGCGTCTGTCCACCGACTCGGTCGATCGGCTGACCTTCATAAAAATGAATCAGTCTTGGATCACCACCAGCTACCAAGCACCTGATGCAGATGTAACCGAATAATTTTTTTTGAAATCTCAGATCCCTTCAAAGACTGCCTATGCTGATGCTGAGTGACTATCCCTGAGTAATTATCCTCTTCCTCCTCAATCATCACGCTGATAGCTTGTAAGAACATTTTTGGTTCTGGGCGCCACCACCAGTGCCTAAGGCACAATTTTTCAGCCCCTGTTTAACAGGGGCGTGTAATTACAATTTTTGATGTAATACTTTGCAGCAGGGCTCGTTCCTGCATTCCAACTAGAGTGTCTGTGAGGGGTTGCAGTGTTGTGGCACCAGCACCAGTGCCTAAGACCCAATTTTTCTGCCCCTGTCTAACAGGGGCGTGTAATTACAATTTTTGATGCAATACTTTGCAGCAGGGCTTGTTCCTGCATTCCAACTAGAGTGTCTGTGAGGGGTTGCAGTGTTGTGGCACCAGCACCAGTGCCTAAGACCCAATTTTTCTGCCCCTGTCTAACAGGGGCGTGTAATTACAATTTTTGATGCAATACTTTGCAGCAGGGCTTGTTCCTGCGTTTCAACTAGAGTGTCTGTGAGGGGTTGCAGTGTTGTGGCACCAGCACCAGTGCCTAAGACCCAATTTTTCAGCCCCTGTCTAACAGGGGCGTGTGATTACAATTTTTGATGCAATACTTTGCAGCAGGGCTTGTTCCTGCGTTTCAACTAGAGTGTCTGTGAGGGGTTGCAGTGTTGTGGCACCAGCACCAGTGCCTAAGGCCTAATTTTTCAGCTCCTGTTCAACAGGGGCATGTAATTACAATTCTTGATCTAATATTTCACAGCAGGGCCCTGTGAGGGCTTACAGTGTTTTGGCCACAGCAACACCTAAGGCCCAAATTTCTGCTGAGTATATAGGGCAGGACCCTACTTTCAAACATCTAACTTACAAACGACTCCTACTTGCAAACGGAAGGAGACAACAGGAAGTGAGATGAAATCTACCCCTAAGGAAGGGAAATTCTCTCCTGTAAGAGTTAATATGGGAAAACAATTTTTCCTTTCCACTGATGCTTTCCAATCCTTGTTCCACAAAAAAACCCAAATTTTCAAAAAACATTTTTCATTGGGACAAAAAAGTGAGGTGAAATCTTCTGAAGAGGAGGAAAGACGCAAAACAAATGTCACAGGGGTGATAACCCTTCCCTATGTTTTCCAAAAAGCTTAGAAAAGATTTTTTGGCTGGAGCTAAACACATTAAAAATGTTCAAAATTACAAACAGATTCTACTTAACAACAAACCTACAGTCCCTGTCTTGTTTGCACCGCCTGTATACTGCTGTTCAGAGTATATAGGGACCTTTCCTTATTTTAATTTGGGTGCGGGGTTCCCCTTAATATCCATACAAGACCCAAAGGGCCTGGTAATGGACTGGGGGGTACCCATGCCGTTTGTCTCACTGATTTTCATCCATATTGCCATGACCCGACATGACATTAAACCCGCAAGCAGTTTTAAATGAGATTTTTTCCTTTAAAAATGACATTTGGTGCAGGGACTGTTCTAAACATGGGAAACACGCGTCACTTTACAGGCATACTATAGACACCCCCCAGGTACGATATTTAAAGGAATATTTCACTTTTTTTTTTTTACTTTAAGCATCATTAAAATCACTGCTCCCGAAAAAACGGCCGTTTTTAAAAGTTTTTTTTGCATTGATACATGTCCCCTGGGGTAGGACCCGGGTCCCCAAACCCTTTTTAGGACAATACCATGCAAATTAGCCTTTAAAATGAGCACTTTTGATTTCGAACGTTCGAGTCCCATAGACGTCAATGGGGTTCTAACGTTCGTGCGAACTTGCGGTCCGTTCGCGGGTTCTGGTGCGAACCGAACCGGGGGGTGTTCGGCTCATCCCTAATCCTGACACTGGGAGTGCAATACCACAAGGCACCACTAGATGTCACTATTATCCTGTGAAATATCTCTTGTTGTATAGAATAAGTGCAGGATTTAGGAATAACCACTAGATGTCGCCAGTGCTGGCTGTTTATATTCCTGAACAGGACAGTCCTCAGATTGGGGGGTTTCAGTGGAGTATTTATGGGCGGGGGGGTTCAGTGGAGTGTTTATGGGGGGGTTCAGTGGAGTATTTATGGGGGGGGTTCAGTAGAGTATTTATGGGGGGGGGTTCAGTGGAGTATTTATGGGGGGAGGGGGGTTTCAGTGGAGTATTTATGGGGGGGTTCAGTGGAGTATTTATGGGGGGTTCAGTGGAGTATTTATGGGCGGGGGGGTTCAGTGGAGTATTTATGGGGGGAGGGGGGTTTCAGTGGAGTATTTATGGGGGGGTTCAGTGGAGTATTTATGGGGGGGGTTCAGTGGAGTATTTATGGGGGGGGGTTCAGTGGAGTATTTATGGGGGGGGTTTCAGTGGAGTATTTATGGGGGGGTTCAGTGGAGTATTTATGGGGGGGGGTTCAGTGGAGTATTTATGGGGGGGGTTTCAGTGGAGTATTTAGGGGGGGCTGATGGGACACGCCTTGCTCAGAGATTCAGTAGGAGATTTTTTGGGGCTGAACACTAGAGGGAAACCAGCTCACGTGTCCCATGATGACACAGGGAAGTTAGCCAGCACCTGGCTACATCCTCCCCCCACTTGAAATCTGTGGTCCTCCAAAGAGGTAGGAACTTCACAAAGTACTATTTAACTAACAATTAGTGATAAAGCTGACACACAAATTATAACATCAACCATAATTTAAATTCAGCCGCAATTTGCCTACTTCAGAATTTTGTTGGAACCATTTATATACACCTTCAGTTACCTCATAGTCAGTCTGTTGATTGGCCAGGGTTATTGCCATGGCCCAACCAGTAGTGTCAGAGGGCGAGTCAAGGTCACCTCCCCAATAGACGGTAGTGGGGTCTGTCTTGGATGGTAGGCATCCTTTCATCTGAATTTTCTCCCAAGACAACATTGGTTAGTCTCTTGGGAGGGTTTATGCCGCGCCTTGGACAGACGAGGAGCCTTCAAGCACAGCCTTAGAGTCTATATCTGGATTTTTGGTACTGGTGGAACCAAGGGGTTCCAAAAATAGTTTAACAGAATCCAATTCAGGGAAGGAAAGCTCAGTGGTTTCATTAACAGGGTTTGTACCTTGTTCTGCTTCCATGGGATTCCATTCTCTCATGTGACTCCACATCTGCAGTTGGGATTTCAGCTTCATGAGGACTACCTATTCTGGGTTGCAGTAGATCTCGATCATTGAAGCTGATCAGATCTTCAACACCCTCTTCATGAAGCCTCTCAAAAACTCTCGAGCCCTGCTTTGTGCTCCTCTAAGGTCCTTCTGTTCAAGGTTCTGTAATCGATACACATCCGCAGTGTCCCATTCTTCTTCCTCACCACCACAATAGGGGAAGCATAAGGGCTCCAAGACTCCCAAATGACTCCTGACTTCAACTCAGCAAGCTGCTGCCTGAGATCTTCTGGCTCACTGAGTGGTACCTGCCTTGCTCTTACCCGGAATAGTTTACCCTCCTGCAACACAAATCGATATTAAGCTCTCTTGGCACGACTCACATCAAAGTCATTCCTAGAGAATACAGTCTCCCACCTGGACAACTGATATCAGACCCGCCATTCAGGATGCAACAACTCAAAAAAAAAAAAAAAAACCTCTTCTTCTAGCTTCTCTGTGACTCCTCTCTTCATTTCTGCCAGGGCCTCCAGGGTAGCAGAAATTACTTGCCCAATCAGCATTCTTTTCTTGCCAGCCGCTGAAAGAACCTAACAGTGACCTTGGGATATGGTGAAGCATCAACTCTCTGGGCCCTTTGTCCCAACTTAGATGGCCTACTATCTGGTTTGCGTGGAAGTTTAGTTACACGGTCTGAGTTCTTTTTCTTGCGCTTTGATCTGGTCTTCCCATTCTTTCCACTTTTGGAGCTTTGGGCTTTGTTTCGGTTCTCGGCTGGTTCCTTCACTGAGACCCCCTTGAACTTTCAAACCTTCTGAGCAAAGACAAGTTTCTGTAAGACTTTGAGTGCCTCGGCTGTAAGATCTGGTTCAGTCCTATTCCGATGGCACTGGGCTCGAAAATGCCTTGAGCTCCACAACAAAAGCACTTTCTCAGATTGAGCTTAGTCATTTGCATGTTTGCCTGTGCCTCCATTACTCGCAGTAGGGTCTGTTTCATCTTGTCCTGAACCTGAAAGGCTTGAGTTAGCAACTTAACTGGGGCTGCCTCACTGACGGCCTTAATAATCGGAGGGTTTGAGTATTCGTCCACCTCAGTCTTCTCGTCCCTATCCTCCTCGAGAACACGCTTTTCCCCCTGAATCGTCCCAGCTGACACCTTCTCCCTCTTGGAGATTAAGCTTTGGCAGCTCTTTGGATCCCTATGGATTCTTTTCATCTAGCAAGCTTTCTTCCTCCCTTACTTCTTTCATCAGCTCAGGGTAGGTAGGGACCACTTGTGTTCCCCCAAGTGACCGTCTCAGTACAATTGGTTGATTAGGTCTAGCACCCTGCAGAATTAGTTCCAAACAAACTTTGTCAGCATCACGGGGATCAATCCCATTCTTTAGGATGATCTGATGTAGAATATGATCCACTCTGATAATATAGTCAAGGAGTCTCTCACCTTTACATTGATGGGTGTGTTTGAACTTGTACATCAGATCTGGGAGCTTTTCCACTCTGCCAAACACAACATACAGAGTATTTATTGAGTCCATAGCCAAGCAGTCTTGTTTCCGCATCAGCAGGCTACAAATCACTTCAGCTGCTGGACCCCTAAGACTCAGACTTAGTCTCTTTCTTTTCACCGCTTCTGGAACACTCCACTCTTCCACCACCTGTTAGTATGGCCTGATCCGTCCAACTTTCAAACTCTTCCTCTCTAGCAGGGGTTTAAATCTGCCCTGAGAAGAACTGAAGCTTCCGGTATCCCTGGTTGACTGAAACTGTACTATTCTTCTCCAAGCTCTCAACCAGCTTGCTCATGTGAGTATAAAAGGAAGCAGGTGGCAAACTGGCTGCAGGTATATCCGCTTCCATTGGGCTTATTGACCTGACCTGTAAACGATACTCCTCCAGATCCCCAACCATCAGCGATGGTATTACTTGAGTCTCGACCCCTTCTGAAAGCAGGCTGATGAGGCCACCTTCCATTTCAGAAAGTCATGGGTGCATTCTAGGCTGAACTCGGTTTTCATATCAAAGAGATAGGCCCCTTGCTCTGGCACTGCCTTCCCCACCAGCTGCCCCACTTCCTTTTCAGTCCATTCGGTTCCAGGTATCTCCACCACTGTAAATAACTCCAGTCAGCTACCTAGTTCATGACTCCATGCGGCTGCTACGGCGGAGTCTATCCTCTTCATCCCTTAGCTCATCATACTGCTTGCTAGGGCCAACCATAAGGGGTATCCCAGAGGAGCCCCCAAATATTGAGCCACCTCTGTAAGGGCCACTGAAAGATGACTGTCCCCAATGGTTGCCCTGACCTTGCAAGACTCCCCACGCCTCTGACACCCTGCGTTCAGACAAATTTCAAAATGATAATGTAGTTACACAGACACAGGGAAAGAAGCTCAATGCAGCTGTAACAGAATGTCCCACGATGACACTGGCAAGTTATTCAGCACCTGGCAACAGCTCCATACCTTCCCAGCGATCGGTCACAAGAGATTCCAGACCTTCCCATCGATCGGTCACAAGAGATTCCATACCTTCCCAGCGATCGGTCACAAGAGATTCCACACCTCCCCAGCGATCGGTCACAAGAGATTCCATACCTTCCCAGCGATCGGTCACAAGAGATTCCAGACCTCCCCAGCGATCAGTCACAAGAGATTCCATACCTTCCCACCGATCAGTCACAAGAGTTTCCATACCTTCCCAGCGATCGGTCACAAGACATTCCACACCTCCCCAGCGATCGGTCACAAGAGATTCCATACCTTCCCAGCGATCGGTCACAAGAGATTCCATACCTTCCCAGCGATCGGTCACAAGAGCTTCCATACCTTCCCATCGATCGGTCACAAGAGATTCCATACCTCCCCAGCGATCGGTCACAAGAGATTCCACACCTCCCCAGCGATCGGTCACAAGAGATTCCAGACCTTCCCACCGATCGGTCACAAGAGATTCCATACCTCCCCAGCGATCGGTCACAAGAGATTCCATACCTTCCCAGCGATCGGTCACAAGAGATTCCACACCTCCCCAGCGATCACTCACAAGAGATTCCATACCTTCCCAGCGATCGGTCACAAGAGATTCCATACCTTCCCATCGATCGGTCACAAGAGATTCCAGACCTCCCCAGCGATCAGTCACAAGAGATTCCAGACCTCCCCAGCGATCAGTCACAAGAGATTCCATACCTTCCCACCGATCGGTCACAAGAGTTTCCATACCTTCCCAAGGATCGGTCACAAGAGATTTTATACCTTCCCTCTGATTGGTCACAAGAGATTCCACACCTCCCCAGCGATCGGTCACAAGAGATTCCATACCTTCCCTCTGATCGGTCACAAGTGATTCTATACCTCCCCAGCGATCGGTCACAAGAGATTCCATACCTTCCCTCTGATCAGTCACAAGAGATTCCATACCTTCCCACCGATCAGTCACAAGAGATTCCACACCTTCCCAGCGATCGGTCACAAGAGATTCCATACCTTCCCACCGATCAGTCACAAGAGATTCCATACCTTCCCACCGATCAGTCACAAGAGATTCCATACCTTCCCACCGATCAGTCGCAAGAGATTCCATACCTTCCCTCTGATCAGTCACAAGAGATTCCATACCTTCCCACCGATCAGTCACAAGAGATTCCATACCTCCCCAGCGATCGGTCACAAGAGATTCCATACCTTCCCTCTGATCGGTCACAAGAGATTCCATACCTTCCCACCGATCAGTCACAAGAGATTCCATACCTTCCCATCGATCGGTCACAAGAGATTCCATACCTTCCCATCGATCGGTCACAAGAGATTCCAGACCTTCCCAGCGATCGGTCACAAGAGATTCCAGTTCTTCCCAGCGATCGGTCACAAGAGATTCTATACCTTCCCAGCGATCGGTCACAAGAGATTCCATACCTTCCCATCGATCGGTCACAAGAGATTCCAGACCTTCCCAGCGATCGGTCACAAGAGATTCCAGACCTCCCCAGCGATCGGTCACAAGAGATTCCACACCTCCCCAGTGATCGGTCACAAGAGATTCCAGACCTTCCCATCGATCGGTCACAAGAGATTCCAGACCTTCCCAGCGATCGGTCACAAGAGATTCCAGACCTCCCAGCGATCGGTCACAAGAGATTCCATACCTTCCCACCGATCGGTCACAAGAGATTCCACACCTCCCCAGCGATCAGTCACAAGAGATTCCATACCTTCGCAGCGATCGGTCACAAGAGATTCCATACCTTCGCAGCGATCGGTCACAAGAGATTCCACACCTCCCCAGTGATCGGTCACAAGAGATTCCATACCTTCCCACCGATCGGTCACAAGAGTTTCCATACCTTCCCACCGATCGGTCACAAGAGTTTCCATACCTTCCCTCTGATCGGTCACAAGAGATTCCACACCTCCCCAGCGATCGGTCACAAGAGATTCCATACCTTCCCACCGATCAGTCACAAGAGATTCCATACCTCCCCACCGATCAGTCACAAGAGATTCCATACCTTCCCTCTGATCGGTCACAAGAGATTCCATACCTTCCCTCTGATCGGTCACAAGAGATTCCATACCTTTCCTCTGATCGGTCACAAGAGATTCCACACCTCCCCAGCGATCGGTCACAAGAGTTTCCATACCTTCCCACCGATCAGTCACAAGAGATTCCATACCTCCCCACCGATCAGTCACAAGAGATTCCATACCTTCCCACCGATCGGTCACAAGAGTTTCCATACCTTCCCTCTGATCGGTCACAAGAGATTCCATACCTTCCCTCTGATCGGTCACAAGAGATTCCAGACCTTCCCTCTGATCGGTCACAAGAGATTCCATACCTTCCCACCGATCAGTCACAAGAGATTCCAAACCTTCCCACCGATCAGTCACAAGAGATTCCATACCTTCCCACCGATCAGTCACAAGAGATTCCATACCTTCTCACCGATCAGTCACAAGAGATTCCATACCTTCCCAGCGATCAGTCACAAGAGATTCCATACCTTCCCACCGATCAGTCACAAGAGATTCCATACCTTCCCACCGATCAGTCGCAAGAGATTCCATACCTTCCCACCGATCAGTCACAAGAGATTCCATACCTTCTCACCGATCAGTCACAAGAGATTCCATACCTTCTCTCTGATCAGTCACAAGAGATTCCATACCTTCCCAGCGATCAGTCACAAGAGATTCCATACCTTCCCACCGATCGGTCACAAGAGTTTCCATACCTTCCCACCGATCAGTCACAAGAGATTCCAAACCTTCCCACCGATCGGTCACAAGAGATTCCATACCTTCCCTCTGATCAGTCACAAGAGATTCCATACCATCCCTCTGATCGGTCACAAGAGATTCCATACCTTCCCACCGATCAGTCACAAGAGATTCCAGACCTTCCCTCTGATCAGTCACAAGAGATTCCATACCTTCCCTCTGATCAGTCACAAGAGATTCCATACCTTCTCACCGATCAGTCACAAGAGATTCCATACCTTCCCAGCGATCGGTCACAAGAGATTCCATACCTTCTCTCTGATCGGTCACAAGAGATTCCACACCTTCCCTCTGATCAGTCACAAGAGATTCCATACCTTCCCAGCGATCGGTCACAAGAGATTCCACACCTCCCCAGTGATCGGTCACAAGAGATTCCATACCTTCCCACCGATCGGTCACAAGAGTTTCCATACCTTCCCACCGATCGGTCACAAGAGTTTCCATACCTTCCCTCTGATCGGTCACAAGAGATTCCAGACCTTCCCTCTGATCGGTCACAAGAGATTCCATACCTTCCCACCGATCAGTCACAAGAGATTCCAAACCTTCCCACCGATCAGTCACAAGAGATTCCATACCTTCCCACCGATCAGTCACAAGAGATTCCATACCTTCTCACCGATCAGTCACAAGAGATTCCATACCTTCCCAGCGATCAGTCACAAGAGATTCCATACCTTCCCACCGATCAGTCGCAAGAGATTCCATACCTTCTCACCGATCAGTCACAAGAGATTCCATACCTTCCCAGCGATCGGTCACAAGAGATTCCATACCTTCTCTCTGATCGGTCACAAGAGATTCCATACCTTCCCAGCGATCAGTCACAAGAGTTTCCATACCTTCCCTCTGATCAGTCACAAGAGATTCCATACCTTCCCTCTGATCAGTCACAAGAGATTCCATACCTTCCCTCTGATCAGTCACAAGAGATTCCATACCTTCTCTCCAATGGCAGCCCCTCCTTTCTACATAGCCGACCTTCTGTTAAGGACGAGGTGATAATACAACTTCACTGATAATGACATCATTCAATTCTCTACTAATTCCACATCAAGTGCACTTCATTATCCGCCAGTAACTGGATTTCTGTGTCCATCTGGTTTATATCTGTACAGAATCCCATACACCCAGTGTAAGAACAGATACCGAGACTTACACCCAGTGTAAGAACAGATACCGAGACTTACACCCAGTGTAAGAACAGATACCGAGACTTACACCCAGTGTAAGAACAGATACCGAGACTTACACCCAGTGTAAGAACAGATACCGAGACTTACACCCAGTGTAAGAACAGATACCGAGACTTACACCCAGTGTAAGAACAGATACCGAGACTTACACCCAGTGTAAGAACAGATACTGAGACTTACACCCAGTGTAAGAACAGATACCGAGACTTACACCCAGTGTAAGAACAGATACCGAGACTTACACCCAGTGTAAGAACAGATACCGAGACTTACACCCAGTGTAAGAACAGATACCGAGACTTACACCCAGTGTAAGAACAGATACCGAGACTTACACCCAGTGTAAGAACAGATACCGAGACTTACACCCAGTGTAAGAACAGATACCGAGACTTACACCCAGTGTAAGAACAGATACCGAGACTTACACCCAGTGTAAGAACAGATACCGAGACTTACACCCTGTGTAAGAACAGATACCGAGACTTACACCCTGTGTAAGAACAGATACCGAGACTTACACCCAGTGTAAGAACAGATACCGAGACAAGAACAGATACCGAGACTTACACCCAGTGTAAGATTCAGATACCGAGACAAGAACAGATACCGAGACTTACACCCAGTGTAAGAACAGATACCGAGACTTACACTCAGTATAAGAACAGATACCGAGACTTACACTCAGTATAAGAACAGATACCGAGACTTACACCCAGTGTAAGAACAGATACCGAGACTTACACCCAGTATAAGAACAGATACCGAGACTTACACCCAGTGTAAGAACAGATACCAAGACTTACACCCAGTGTAAGAACATACCGAGACTTACACCCAGTGTAAGAACAGATACCGAGACTTACACCCAGTGTAAGAACAGATACCGAGACTTACACCCAGTGTAAGAACAGATACCGAGACTTACACCCAGTGTAAGAACAGATACCAAGACTTACACCCAGTGTAAGAACAGATACCCCGAGACTTACACCCAGTGTAAGAACAGATACCGAGACTTACACCCAGTGTATGAACAGATACCAAGACTTACACCCAGTGTAAGAACAGATACCGAGACTTACACCCAGTGTATGAACAGATACCAAGACTTACACCCAGTGTAAGAACAGATACCCCGAGACTTACACCCAGTGTAAGAACAGATACCGAGACTTACACCCAGTATAAGAACAGATACCGAGACTTACACCCAGTGTAAAAACAGATACCAAGACTTACACCCAGTGTAAGAACATACCGAGACTTACACCCAGTGTAAGAACAGATACCGAGACTTACACCCAGTGTAAGAACAGATACCGAGACTTACACCCAGTGTAAGAACAGATACCGAGACTTACACCCAGTGTAAGAACAGATACCGAGACTTACACCCTGTGTAAGAACAGATACCGAGACTTACACCCTGTGTAAGAACAGATACCGAGACTTACACCCAGTGTAAGAACAGATACCGAGACAAGAACAGATACCGAGACTTACACCCAGTGTAAGATTCAGATACCGAGACAAGAACAGATACCGAGACTTACACCCAGTGTAAGAACAGATACCGAGACTTACACTCAGTATAAGAACAGATACCGAGACTTACACCCAGTGTAAGAACAGATACCGAGACTTACACCCAGTGTAAGAACAGATACCGAGACTTACACCCAGTGTAAGAACATACCGAGACTTACACCCAGTGTAAGAACAGATACCGAGACTTACACCCAGTGTAAGATTCAGATACCGAGACAAGAACAGATACCGAGACTTACACCCAGTGTAAGAACAGATACCGAGACTTACACTCAGTATAAGAACAGATACCGAGACTTACACCCAGTGTAAGAACAGATACCGAGACTTACACCCAGTATAAGAACAGATACCGAGACTTACACCCAGTGTAAGAACAGATACCAAGACTTACACCCAGTGTAAGAACATACCGAGACTTACACCCAGTGTAAGAACAGATACCGAGACTTACACCCAGTGTAAGAACAGATACCGAGACTTACACCCAGTGTAAGAACAGATACCGAGACTTACACCCAGTGTAAGAACAGATACCAAGACTTACACCCAGTGTAAGAACAGATACCCCGAGACTTACACCCAGTGTAAGAACAGATACCGAGACTTACACCCAGTGTATGAACAGATACCAAGACTTACACCCAGTGTAAGAACAGATACCGAGACTTACACCCAGTGTATGAACAGATACCAAGACTTACACCCAGTGTAAGAACAGATACCCCGAGACTTACACCCAGTGTAAGAACAGATACCGAGACTTACACCCAGTATAAGAACAGATACCGAGACTTACACCCAGTGTAAGAACAGATACCAAGACTTACACCCAGTGTAAGAACATACCGAGACTTACACCCAGTGTAAGAACAGATACCGAGACTTACACCCAGTGTAAGAACAGATACCGAGACTTACACCCAGTGTAAGAACAGATACCGAGACTTACACCCAGTGTAAGAACAGATACCGAGACTTACACCCAGTGTAAGAACAGATACCGAGACTTACACCCAGTGTAACAACAGATACCGAGACTTACACCCTGTGTAAGAACAGATACCGAGACTTACACCCAGTGTAAGAACAGATACCGAGACTTACACCCTGTGTAAGAACAGATACCGAGACTTACACCCAGTGTAAGAACAGATACCGAGACTTACACCCAGTGTAAGAACAGATACCGAGACTTACACCCAGTGTAAGAACAGATACCGAGACTTACACCCAGTGTAAGAACAGATACCGAGACTTACACCCTGTGTAAGAACAGATACCGAGACTTACACCCTGTGTAAGAACAGATACCGAGACTTACACCCAGTGTAAGAACAGATACCGAGACAAGAACAGATACCGAGACTTACACCCAGTGTAAGATTCAGATACCGAGACAAGAACAGATACCGAGACTTACACCCAGTGTAAGAACAGATACCGAGACTTACACTCAGTATTAGAACAGATACCGAGACTTACACCCAGTGTAAGAACAGATACCGAGACTTACACCCAGTGTAAGAACAGATACCGAGACTTACACCCAGTGTAAGAACATACCGAGACTTACACCCAGTGTAAGAACAGATACCGAGACTTACACCCAGTGTAAGATTCAGATACCGAGACAAGAACAGATACCGAGACTTACACCCAGTGTAAGAACAGATACCGAGACTTACACTCAGTATAAGAACAGATACCGAGACTTACACCCAGTGTAAGAACAGATACCGAGACTTACACCCAGTATAAGAACAGATACCGAGACTTACACCCAGTGTAAGAACAGATACCAAGACTTACACCCAGTGTAAGAACATACCGAGACTTACACCCAGTGTAAGAACAGATACCGAGACTTACACCCAGTGTAAGAACAGATACCGAGACTTACACCCAGTGTAAGAACAGATACCGAGACTTACACCCAGTGTAAGAACAGATACCAAGACTTACACCCAGTGTAAGAACAGATACCCCGAGACTTACACCCAGTGTAAGAACAGATACCGAGACTTACACCCAGTATAAGAACAGATACCGAGACTTACACCCAGTGTAAGAACAGATACCAAGACTTACACCCAGTGTAAGAACATACCGAGACTTACACCCAGTGTAAGAACAGATACCGAGACTTACACCCAGTGTAAGAACAGATACCGAGACTTACACCCAGTGTAAGAACAGATACCGAGACTTACACCCAGTGTAAGAACAGATACCGAGACTTACACCCAGTGTAAGAACAGATACCGAGACTTACACCCAGTGTAAGAACAGATACCGAGACTTACACCCTGTGTAAGAACAGATACCGAGACTTACACCCAGTGTAAGAACAGATACCGAGACTTACACCCTGTGTAAGAACAGATACCGAGACTTACACCCAGTGTAAGAACAGATACCGAGACTTACACCCTGTGTAAGAACAGATACCGAGACTTACACCCAGTGTAAGAACAGATACCGAGACTTACACCCAGTGTAAGAACAGATACCGAGACTTACACCCAGTATAAGAACAGATACCGAGACTTACACCCAGTGTAAGAACAGATACCGAGACTTACACCCAGTGTAAGAACAGATACCGAGACTTACACCCAGTATAAGAACAGATACCGAGACTTACACCCAGTGTAAGAACAGATACCGAGACTTACACCCAGTGTAAGAACAGATACCGAGACTTACACCCAGTATAAGAACAGATACCGAGACTTACACTCAGTGTAAGAACAGATACCGAGACTTACACCCAGTGTAAGAACAGATACCGAGACTTACACCCAGTGTAAGAACAGATACCGAGACTTACACCCAGTGTAAGAACAGATACCGAGACTTACACCCAGTGTAAGAACAGATACCGAGACTTACACCCAGTGTAAGAACAGATACCGAGACTTACACCCAGTGTAAGAACAGATACCGAGACAAGAACAGATACCGAGACTTACACCCAGTGTAAGATTCAGATACCGAGACTTACACTCAGTATAAGAACAGATACCAAGACTTACACCCAGTGTAAGAACAGATACCGAGACTTACACCCAGTGTAAGAACAGATACCAAGACTTACACCCAGTCTAAGAACAGATACCGAGACTTACACCCAGTATAAGAACAGGTACCGAGACTTACACCCAGTGTAAGAACAGATACCGAGACTTAGACCCAGTGTAAGAACAGATACCGAGACTTACACCCAGTGTAAGAACAGATACCCCGAGACTTACACCCAGTGTAAGAACAGATACCGAGACTTACACCCAGTGTAAGAACACATACCGAGACTTACACCCAGTGTAAGAACAGATACCGAGACTTACACCCAGTGTAAGAAGAGATACCCCGAGACTTACACCCAGTGTAAGAACAGATACCGAGACTTACACCCAGTGTAAGAACAGATACAGAGACTTACACCCAGTATAAGAACAGATACCGAGACTTACACCCAGTGTAAGAACAGATACCGAGACTTACACCCAGTGTAAGAACAGATACCGAGACTTACACCCAGTGTAAGAACAGATACCGAGACTTACACCCAGTGTAAGAACAGATACCGAGACTTACACCCAGTGTAAGAACAGATACCGAGACTTACACCCAGTGTAAGAACAGATACCGAGACTTACACCCAGTGTAAGAACAGATACCCCGAGACTTACACCCAGTGTAAGAACAGATACCGAGACTTACACCCAGTGTAAGAACACATACCGAGACTTACACCCAGTGTAAGAACAGATACCGAGACTTACACCCAGTGTAAGAAGAGATACCCCGAGACTTACACCCAGTGTAAGAACAGATACCGAGACTTACACCCAGTGTAAGAACAGATACAGAGACTTACACCCAGTATAAGAACAGATACCGAGACTTACACCCAGTGTAAGAACAGATACCGAGACTTACACCCAGTGTAAGAACAGATACCGAGACTTACACCCAGTGTAAGAACAGATACCGAGACTTACACCCAGTGTAAGAACAGATACCGAGACTTACACCCAGTATAAGAACACATACCGAGACTTACACCCAGTGTAAGAACACATACCGAGACTTACACCCAGTGTAAGATTCAGATACCGAGACTTACACCCAGTGTAAGAACAGATACCGAGACTTACACCCAGTGTAAGAACAGATACCGAGACTTACACCCAGTATAAGAACAGATACCGAGACTTACACCCAGTATAAGAACATACCGAGACTTACACCCAGTGTAAGAACATACCGAGACTTACACTCAGTGTAAGGACAGATACCGAGACTTACACCCAGTATAAGAACAGATACCGAGACTTACACCCAGTATAAGAACAGATACCGAGACTTACACCCAGTATAAGAACAGATACTGAGACTTACACCCAGTGTAAGAACAGATACCCCGAGACTTACACCCAGTGTAAGAACAGATACCGAGACTTACACCCAGTGTAAGAACAGATACCGAGACTTACACCCAGTGTAAGAACAGATACCGAGACTTACACCCAGTGTAAGAACAGATACCGAGACTTACACCCAGTATAAGAACACATACCGAGACTTACACCCAGTGTAAGAACACATACCGAGACTTACACCCAGTGTAAGAACATACCGAGACTTACACTCAGTGTAAGAACAGATACCGAGACTTACACCCAGTATAAGAACAGATACCGAGACTTACACCCAGTATAAGAACAGATACCGAGACTTACACCCAGTATAAGAACAGATACTGAGACTTACACCCAGTGTAAGAACAGATACCGAGACTTACACCCAGTGTAAGAACAGATACCGAGACTTACACTCAGTGTAAGAACAGATACCGAGACTTACACCCAGTATAAGAACAGATACCGAGACTTACACCCAGTGTAAGAACAGATACCGAGACTTACACCCAGTGTAAGAACAGATACCCCGAGACTTACACCCAGTATAAGAACAGATACCGAGACTTACACCCAGTATAAGAACAGATACCGAGACTTACACCCAGTGTAAGAACAGATACCGAGACTTACACCCAGTGTAAGAACAGATACCGAGACTTACACCCAGTGTAAGAACAGATACCGAGACTTACACCCAGTGTAAGAACAGATACCAAGACTTACACCCAGTCTAAGAACAGATACCGAGACTTACACCCAGTATAAGAACAGGTACCGAGACTTACACCCAGTGTAAGAACAGATACCGAGACTTAGACCCAGTGTAAGAACAGATACCGAGACTTACACCCAGTGTAAGAACAGATACCCCGAGACTTACACCCAGTGTAAGAACAGATACCGAGACTTACACCCAGTATAAGAACAGATACCGAGACTTACACCCAGTATAAGAACATACCGAGACTTACACCCAGTGTAAGAACATACCGAGACTTACACTCAGTGTAAGAACAGATACCGAGACTTACACCCAGTATAAGAACAGATACCGAGACTTACACCCAGTATAAGAACAGATACCGAGACTTACACCCAGTATAAGAACAGATACTGAGACTTACACCCAGTGTAAGAACAGATACCCCGAGACTTACACCCAGTGTAAGAACAGATACCGAGACTTACACCCAGTGTAAGAACAGATACCGAGACTTACACCCAGTGTAAGAACAGATACCGAGACTTACACCCAGTGTAAGAACAGATACCGAGACTTACACCCAGTATAAGAACACATACCGAGACTTACACCCAGTGTAAGAACACATACCGAGACTTACACCCAGTGTAAGAACATACCGAGACTTACACTCAGTGTAAGAACAGATACCGAGACTTACACCCAGTATAAGAACAGATACCGAGACTTACACCCAGTATAAGAACAGATACCGAGACTTACACCCAGTATAAGAACAGATACTGAGACTTACACCCAGTGTAAGAACAGATACCGAGACTTACACCCAGTGTAAGAACAGATACCGAGACTTACACTCAGTGTAAGAACAGATACCGAGACTTACACCCAGTATAAGAACAGATACCGAGACTTACACCCAGTGTAAGAACAGATACCGAGACTTACACCCAGTGTAAGAACAGATACCCCGAGACTTACACCCAGTATAAGAACAGATACCGAGACTTACACCCAGTATAAGAACAGATACCGAGACTTACACCCAGTGTAAGAACAGATACCGAGACTTACACCCAGTGTAAGAACAGATACCGAGACTTACACCCAGTGTAAGAACAGATACCGAGACTTACACCCAGTGTAAGAACAGATACCAAGACTTACACCCAGTCTAAGAACAGATACCGAGACTTACACCCAGTATAAGAACAGGTACCGAGACTTACACCCAGTGTAAGAACAGATACCGAGACTTAGACCCAGTGTAAGAACAGATACCGAGACTTACACCCAGTGTAAGAACAGATACCCCGAGACTTACACCCAGTGTAAGAACAGATACCGAGACTTACACCCAGTGTAAGAACACATACCGAGACTTACACCCAGTGTAAGAACAGATACCGAGACTTACACCCAGTGTAAGAAGAGATACCCCGAGACTTACACCCAGTGTAAGAACAGATACCGAGACTTACACCCAGTGTAAGAACAGATACAGAGACTTACACCCAGTATAAGAACAGATACCGAGACTTACACCCAGTGTAAGAACAGATACCGAGACTTACACCCAGTGTAAGAACAGGTACCGAGACTTACACCCAGTGTAAGAACAGATACCGAGACTTACACCCAGTGTAAGAACAGATACCGAGACTTACACCCAGTGTAAGAACAGATACCGAGACTTACACCCAGTGTAAAAACAGATACCGAGACTTACACCCAGTGTAAGAACAGATACCGAGACTTACACCCAGTGTAAGAACAGATACCGAGACTTACACCCAGTATAAGAACACATACCGAGACTTACACCCAGTGTAAGAACACATACCGAGACTTACACCCAGTGTAAGAACATACCGAGACTTACACTCAGTGTAAGAACAGATACCGAGACTTACACCCAGTATAAGAACAGATACCGAGACTTACACCCAGTATAAGAACAGATACCGAGACTTACACCCAGTATAAGAACAGATACTGAGACTTACACCCAGTGTAAGAACAGATACCCCGAGACTTACACCCAGTGTAAGAACAGATACCGAGACTTACACCCAGTGTAAGAACAGATACCGAGACTTACACCCAGTGTAAGAACAGATACCGAGACTTACACCCAGTGTAAGAACAGATACCGAGACTTACACCCAGTGTAAGAACAGATACCGAGACTTACACCCAGTATAAGAACACATACCGAGACTTACACCCAGTGTAAGAACACATACCGAGACTTACACTCAGTGTAAGAACAGATACCGAGACTTACACCCAGTATAAGAACAGATACCGAGACTTACACCCAGTATAAGAACAGATACCGAGACTTACACCCAGTATAAGAACAGATACTGAGACTTACACCCAGTGTAAGAACAGATACCGAGACTTACACCCAGTGTAAGAACAGATACCGAGACTTACACTCAGTGTAAGAACAGATACCGAGACTTACACCCAGTATAAGAACAGATACCGAGACTTACACCCAGTGTAAGAACAGATACCGAGACTTACACCCAGTGTAAGAACAGATACCCCGAGACTTACACCCAGTATAAGAACAGATACCGAGACTTACACCCAGTATAAGAACAGATACCGAGACTTACACCCAGTGTAAGAACAGATACCGAGACTTACACCCAGTGTAAGAACAGATACCGAGACTTACACCCAGTGTAAGAACAGATACCGAGACTTACACCCAGTGTAAGAACAGATACCGAGACTTACACCCAGTGTAAGAACAGATACCGAGACTTACACCCAGTATAAGAACACATACCGAGACTTACACCCAGTGTAAGAACACATACCGAGACTTACACCCAGTGTAAGAACATACCGAGACTTACACTCAGTGTAAGAACAGATACCGAGACTTACACCCAGTATAAGAACAGATACCGAGACTTACACCCAGTATAAGAACAGATACCGAGACTTACACCCAGTATAAGAACAGATACTGAGACTTACACCCAGTGTAAGAACAGATACCCCGAGACTTACACCCAGTGTAAGAACAGATACCGAGACTTACACCCAGTGTAAGAACAGATACCGAGACTTACACCCAGTGTAAGAACAGATACCGAGACTTACACCCAGTGTAAGAACAGATACCGAGACTTACACCCAGTGTAAGAACAGATACCGAGACTTACACCCAGTATAAGAACACATACCGAGACTTACACCCAGTGTAAGAACACATACCGAGACTTACACTCAGTGTAAGAACAGATACCGAGACTTACACCCAGTATAAGAACAGATACCGAGACTTACACCCAGTATAAGAACAGATACCGAGACTTACACCCAGTATAAGAACAGATACTGAGACTTACACCCAGTGTAAGAACAGATACCGAGACTTACACCCAGTGTAAGAACAGATACCGAGACTTACACTCAGTGTAAGAACAGATACCGAGACTTACACCCAGTATAAGAACAGATACCGAGACTTACACCCAGTGTAAGAACAGATACCGAGACTTACACCCAGTGTAAGAACAGATACCCCGAGACTTACACCCAGTATAAGAACAGATACCGAGACTTACACCCAGTATAAGAACAGATACCGAGACTTACACCCAGTGTAAGAACAGATACCGAGACTTACACCCAGTGTAAGAACAGATACCGAGACTTACACCCAGTGTAAGAACAGATACCGAGACTTACACCCAGTGTAAGAACAGATACCGAGACTTACACCCAGTGTAAGAACAGATACCGAGACTTACACCCAGTATAAGAACACATACCGAGACTTACACCCAGTGTAAGAACACATACCGAGACTTACACCCAGTGTAAGATTCAGATACCGAGACTTACACCCAGTGTAAGAACAGATACCGAGACTTACACCCAGTGTAAGAACAGATACCGAGACTTACACCCAGTATAAGAACAGATACCGAGACTTACACCCAGTATAAGAACATACCGAGACTTACACCCAGTGTAAGAACATACCGAGACTTACACTCAGTGTAAGAACAGATACCGAGACTTACACCCAGTATAAGAACAGATACCGAGACTTACACCCAGTATAAGAACAGATACCGAGACTTACACCCAGTATAAGAACAGATACTGAGACTTACACCCAGTGTAAGAACAGATACCCCGAGACTTACACCCAGTGTAAGAACAGATACCGAGACTTACACCCAGTGTAAGAACAGATACCGAGACTTACACCCAGTGTAAGAACAGATACCGAGACTTACACCCAGTGTAAGAACAGATACCGAGACTTACACCCAGTATAAGAACACATACCGAGACTTACACCCAGTGTAAGAACACATACCGAGACTTACACCCAGTGTAAGAACATACCGAGACTTACACTCAGTGTAAGAACAGATACCGAGACTTACACCCAGTATAAGAACAGATACCGAGACTTACACCCAGTATAAGAACAGATACCGAGACTTACACCCAGTATAAGAACAGATACTGAGACTTACACCCAGTGTAAGAACAGATACCGAGACTTACACCCAGTGTAAGAACAGATACCGAGACTTACACTCAGTGTAAGAACAGATACCGAGACTTACACCCAGTATAAGAACAGATACCGAGACTTACACCCAGTGTAAGAACAGATACCGAGACTTACACCCAGTGTAAGAACAGATACCCCGAGACTTACACCCAGTATAAGAACAGATACCGAGACTTACACCCAGTATAAGAACAGATACCGAGACTTACACCCAGTGTAAGAACAGATACCGAGACTTACACCCAGTGTAAGAACAGATACCGAGACTTACACCCAGTGTAAGAACAGATACCGAGACTTACACCCAGTGTAAGAACAGATACCAAGACTTACACCCAGTCTAAGAACAGATACCGAGACTTACACCCAGTATAAGAACAGGTACCGAGACTTACACCCAGTGTAAGAACAGATACCGAGACTTAGACCCAGTGTAAGAACAGATACCGAGACTTACACCCAGTGTAAGAACAGATACCCCGAGACTTACACCCAGTGTAAGAACAGATACCGAGACTTACACCCAGTGTAAGAACACATACCGAGACTTACACCCAGTGTAAGAACAGATACCGAGACTTACACCCAGTGTAAGAAGAGATACCCCGAGACTTACACCCAGTGTAAGAACAGATACCGAGACTTACACCCAGTGTAAGAACAGATACAGAGACTTACACCCAGTATAAGAACAGATACCGAGACTTACACCCAGTGTAAGAACAGATACCGAGACTTACACCCAGTGTAAGAACAGGTACCGAGACTTACACCCAGTGTAAGAACAGATACCGAGACTTACACCCAGTGTAAGAACAGATACCGAGACTTACACCCAGTGTAAGAACAGATACCGAGACTTACACCCAGTGTAAAAACAGATACCGAGACTTACACCCAGTGTAAGAACAGATACCGAGACTTACACCCAGTGTAAGAACAGATACCGAGACTTACACCCAGTATAAGAACACATACCGAGACTTACACCCAGTGTAAGAACACATACCGAGACTTACACCCAGTGTAAGAACATACCGAGACTTACACTCAGTGTAAGAACAGATACCGAGACTTACACCCAGTATAAGAACAGATACCGAGACTTACACCCAGTATAAGAACAGATACCGAGACTTACACCCAGTATAAGAACAGATACTGAGACTTACACCCAGTGTAAGAACAGATACCCCGAGACTTACACCCAGTGTAAGAACAGATACCGAGACTTACACCCAGTGTAAGAACAGATACCGAGACTTACACCCAGTGTAAGAACAGATACCGAGACTTACACCCAGTGTAAGAACAGATACCGAGACTTACACCCAGTGTAAGAACAGATACCGAGACTTACACCCAGTATAAGAACACATACCGAGACTTACACCCAGTGTAAGAACACATACCGAGACTTACACTCAGTGTAAGAACAGATACCGAGACTTACACCCAGTATAAGAACAGATACCGAGACTTACACCCAGTATAAGAACAGATACCGAGACTTACACCCAGTATAAGAACAGATACTGAGACTTACACCCAGTGTAAGAACAGATACCGAGACTTACACCCAGTGTAAGAACAGATACCGAGACTTACACTCAGTGTAAGAACAGATACCGAGACTTACACCCAGTATAAGAACAGATACCGAGACTTACACCCAGTGTAAGAACAGATACCGAGACTTACACCCAGTGTAAGAACAGATACCCCGAGACTTACACCCAGTATAAGAACAGATACCGAGACTTACACCCAGTATAAGAACAGATACCGAGACTTACACCCAGTGTAAGAACAGATACCGAGACTTACACCCAGTGTAAGAACAGATACCGAGACTTACACCCAGTGTAAGAACAGATACCGAGACTTACACCCAGTGTAAGAACAGATACCGAGACTTACACCCAGTGTAAGAACAGATACCGAGACTTACACCCAGCATACAGGACAAGAGAAGTGGTACTGTGCAGAGTCCATACATACAGGTCTCTAGTATTGGTATAGTACACAGTATAACTGCATATTTAGGTAAAGTTACAGCAGATATAACTGAGAATCCATTGTCCTGTGTGTCCTGAGAAGCCCCAGGAGCTGACACTCTATTACACGTAGACTTTCTCTTTCAGGAAGTATTGTGCGCTCCTCTGTCTGATCGGACTTCCTGTCATTGTCGGTGAGATTTGTTATTCCTCGTGTTGTGCTGACTCTGCACATTCCCCATACAATGTACATACATGCAGACACACAGCCTGACCAATCAGCTCTCTGATCCTCATTCGCTGGAATACGGTTGCTAGGGGTTACAGCACATTGTATGATGACATAAAGGGGGCGGGTCATTGGCAGAAAGCAGATCGTACTAAGAATTTTACACACCTTTCCCTTACCCCGCCCCCCAGTCCTGTAGTGATTTATATTCAGTGGCCCCCAGTCCTGTAGTGATTTATATTCAGTGGCCCCCCAGTCCTGTAGTGATTTATATTCAGTGGCCCCCAGTCCTGTAGTGATTTATATTCAGTGGCCCCCCCCAGTCCTGTAGTGATTTATATTCAGTGCCCCCCAAGTCCTGTAGTGATTTATATTCAGTGGCCCCCCAGTCCTGTAGTGATTTATATTCAGTGGCCCCCAGTCCTGTAGTGATTTATATTCAGTGGCCCCCCAGTCCTGTAGTGATTTATATTCAGTGGCCCCCCAGTCCTGTAGTGATTTATATTCAGTGGCCCCCAGTCCTGTAGTGATTTATATTCAGTGGCCCCCCCAGTCCTGTAGTGATTTATATTCAGTGCCCCCCAAGTCCTGTAGTGATTTATATTCAGTGGCCCCCCAGTCCTGTAGTGATTTATATTCAGTGGCCCCCAGTCCTGTAGTGATTTATATTCAGTGGCCCCCCAGTCCTGTAGTGATTTATATTCAGTGGCCCCCCAGTCCTGTAGTGATTTATATTCAGTGGCCCCCAGCCCTGTAGTGATTTATATTCAGTGGCCCCCCAGTCCTGTAGTAATTTATATTCAGTGGCCCCCAGTCCTGTAGTAATTTATATACAGTGGCCCCCCAGCCCTGTAGTGATTTATATTCAGTGGCCCCCCAGTCCTGTAGTGATTTATATTCAGTGGCCCCCCAGTCCTGTAGTGATTTATATTCAGTGGCCCCCCAGTCCTGTAGTGATTTATATTCAGTGGCCCCCAGTCCTGTAGTGATTTATATTCAGTGGCCCCCAGTCCTGTAGTAATTTATATTCAGTGGCCCCCAGTCCTGTAGTAATTTATATACAGTGGCCCCCCAGCCCTGTAGTGATTTATATTCAGTGGCCCCCCAGTCCTGTAGTGATTTATATTCAGTGGCCCCCCAGTCCTGTAGTGATTTATATTCAGTGGCCCCCCAGTCCTGTAGTGATTTATATTCAGTGGCCCCCAGTCCTGTAGTGATTTATATTCAGTGGCCCCCCAGTCCTGTAGTGATTTATATTCAGTGGCCCCCAGTCCTGTAGTGATTTATATTCAGTGGCCCCCCCCAGTCCTGTAGTGATTTATATTCAGTGCCCCCCAAGTCCTGTAGTGATTTATATTCAGTGGCCCCCCAGTCCTGTAGTGATTTATATTCAGTGGCCCCCAGTCCTGTAGTGATTTATATTCAGTGGCCCCCCAGTCCTGTAGTGATTTATATTCAGTGGCCCCCCAGTCCTGTAGTGATTTATATTCAGTGGCCCCCAGTCCTGTAGTGATTTATATTCAGTGGCCCCCCCAGTCCTGTAGTGATTTATATTCAGTGCCCCCCAAGTCCTGTAGTGATTTATATTCAGTGGCCCCCCAGTCCTGTAGTGATTTATATTCAGTGGCCCCCAGTCCTGTAGTGATTTATATTCAGTGGCCCCCCAGTCCTGTAGTGATTTATATTCAGTGGCCCCCCAGTCCTGTAGTGATTTATATTCAGTGGCCCCCAGCCCTGTAGTGATTTATATTCAGTGGCCCCCCAGTCCTGTAGTAATTTATATTCAGTGGCCCCCAGTCCTGTAGTAATTTATATACAGTGGCCCCCCAGCCCTGTAGTGATTTATATTCAGTGGCCCCCCAGTCCTGTAGTGATTTATATTCAGTGGCCCCCCAGTCCTGTAGTGATTTATATTCAGTGGCCCCCCAGTCCTGTAGTGATTTATATTCAGTGGCCCCCAGTCCTGTAGTGATTTATATTCAGTGGCCCCCAGTCCTGTAGTAATTTATATTCAGTGGCCCCCCAGTCCTGTAGTGATTTATATTCGGTGACCCCCAGTCCTGTAGTGATTTATATTCAGTGGCCCCCCAGCCCTGTAGTGATTTATACTCTGCCCCCCCCCCCCCATCATATACATGCTGGGATCATCTTCTGCCACTTTCCTTCCTGTCCAGATCTCAGATCACAGTGACCTCACCATGAAAGTCAGTTCATACAAACCATCCTTCACTATTGGTGTGAATGCGAATGATTGTAACAGATCTCAGCCAATGAAACATGATTGGCAGATGATTTAATAACTCCAGTGATGTGAGTCCACCCCTGCATGTCTTGAAGGTGGAGCCATGCTGTTTTTTCCACCAATCCTCTGTTGGTAACATTGGTGTCTTAATTGTAACGATTAAGTCCCAGTAGGTGGGCTGCAACCTGGGAGCGGTCCTGCAGCAAAGCCCATCACCTCTACTGGTGACATCAGGTGGCTCCTTAGGCTTTGCACCTCGGCTCCATCAAACGCGCAGTTGGCACAGTAGGTTCTCAATCTCTGGCCAGACCTTACAGTTTGCTCAGGCCATATATCCCACTGACATTCATCACCAGAGACCAAATCCCTAGAGGTATCCCCTGAGGTGGCAGGTGACGTGGATCCCAAAGACTGGACTGACTGTTCTGAGGATGGGGCAGCAGGAGAAGTGGATCCTGAACATTGGACTGACAGTTCTGAGGATGAGGCAGTGGGAATAGTGGATCCTGAAGACTGGACTGACTGTTCTGAGGATGAGGTAGCGGGAATAGTGGATCCTGAAGACTGGACTGACTGTTCTGAGGATGAGGCAGCGGGAATAGTGGATCCTGAAGACTGGACTGACTGTTCTGAGGATGAGGCAGCGGGAATAGTGGATCCTGAAGACTGGACTGACAGTTCTGAGGATGAGGCAGTGAGACTATTGGATCCTGAAGACTGGACTGACTTTTCTGAGGATGAGACAGCAGAAGTGAATCCTGAAGACTGGACTGTCTGTTCTGAGGATGAGGCAGTGGGAATAGTGGATCCCGAAGACTGGACTGACTGTTCTGAGGATGAGGCAGCAGGAGAAGTGGATCCTGAAGACTAGAATGACTGTTCTGAGGATGAAGCAGCGGGAATAGTGGATCCTGAACATTGGATTGATAGTTCTGAGGATGAAGCAGTGAGAATAGTGGATCCTGAAGACTGGACTGTCTGTTCTGAGAATGAGGCAGTGGGAATAGTGGATCCTGAAGACTGGACTGACTTTTCTGAGGATGAGACAGCAGAAGTGGATCCTGAAGACTGGACTGACTTTTCTGAGGATGAGACAGCAGAAGTGGATCCTGAAGACTGGACTGTCTGTTCTGAGGATGAGGCAGCAGGAGAAGTGGATCCTGAAGACTGGACTGACTGTTCTGAGGATGAGGCAGCAGGAGAAGTGGATCCTGAAGACTAGAATGACTGTTCTGAGGATGAGGCAGCAGGAGAAGTGGATCCTGAAGACTAGAATGACTGTTCTGAGGATGAGGCAGGGGGAATAGTGGATCCTGAAGACTGGACTGACTGTTCTGAGGATGAGGCAGCAGGAGAAGTGGATCCTGAAGTCTAGACTGACTGTTCTGAGGATGAAGCAGCGGGAATAGTGGATCCTGAAGACTGGACTGACTGTTTTGAGGATGAGGTAGCGGGAATAGTGGATCCTGAAGACTGGACTGACTGTTCTGAGGATGAGGCAGCGGGATAAGTGGATCCTGAAGACTGGACTGACTGTTCTGAGGATGAGGCAGCGGAAATAGTGGATCTCAAAGATTGGACTGACTGTTCTGAGGATGAGGCAGCAGGAGAAGTGGATCCTGAAGACTGGACTGACTTTTCTGAGGATGAGACAGCAGGAGAAGTGGATCCTGAAGACTGGACTGACTGTTCTGAAGATGAGGCAGCGGGAATAGTGGATCCTGAAGTCTAGGCTGACTGTTCTGAGGATGAGGCAGCAGGAGAAGTGGATCCTGAAGACTAGACTGACTGTTCTGAGGATGAGGCAGCAGGAGAAGTGATCCTGAAGTCTAGACTGACTGTTCTGAGGATGAGGCAGCAGGAGAAGTGGATCCTGAAGTCTAGACTGACTGTTCTGAGGATGAGGCAGCGGGATAAGTGGATCCTGAAGACTGGACTGACTGTTCTGAGGATGAGGCAGCGGGAATAGTGGATCCCGAAGACTGGACTGACTGTTCTGAGGATGAGGCAGCAGGAGAAGTGGATCCTGAAGACTGGACTGACTGTTCTGAGGATGAGGCAGCGGGAATAGTGGATCCTGAAGACTGGACTGACTGTTCTGAGGATGAGGCAGCAGGAGAAGTGGATCCTGAAGACTGGACTGACTGTTCTGAGGATGAGGCAGCAGGAGAAGTGGATCCTGAAGACTGGACTGACTGTTCTGAGGATGAGGCAGCGGGAATAGTGGATCCTGAAGACTGGACTGACTGTTCTGAGGATGAGGCAGCGGGAATAGTGGATCCCGAAGACTGGACTGACTGTTCTGAAGATGAGGCAGCGGGAATAGTGGATCCCGAAGACTGGACTGACAGACCTGTACAGGTGGATGTGGACAGAGCTCAGCATGTCCTTCCTTAATGCAGATTACAGAGAAGGTGTACATTGTCATGGGGAACCAAGAGCTAACTGGAAAACAGTTGCAGTGTAAGTGTACATTTATCTTTTAGAGTAGAGGCCCACCTTAAGGTTGAGTATTTCCTCACAGCAGCCAAAGGGCATCGATGAAGATGGCACAAAGCAAAGGTATCCCATGTGTAGCAAAGTGACTCTGTACAAAGGTACCTAGTGTAGCCCAGAAGAACCCACCCCGGGGTAGATCTCTCACGTGACCCTTGCTTGGCGCCCAATGAGGTGGGAAACATGAGGGACATGAAGAACAACCACCTGCCTTCCCCCCTTACATGTGTGCCACTAAGATATATATTCTGACCCAGCATGCTTGGATGCCACTTTGACCCAGGTATGTCCAGAAACTGCCCATGACCAGATTTGCCTATACCCTGTCATGTCCTAATACTGGCGATTTCCTGTCCGCTGGGTCTTCAGGACGTCTTAGGGGCTACAGTGGGTTCCTATATGTTCCTCTGTGCACCTGGAGAAATTCCTCCTTTTGGTTTTGGCCATTTAGGTTTGGTTTCCAGCAGGCATTACTCCATTTCCAGTGACTGCAATATGACATCATCACTATCCCAGGAATTTAGATAGCGGTGCTCAGATATGACGTGGGTATTATCCCAGGGACAGAGATTGCCATAGACAGGTATGACGCTATCCATATCCCTAGGACACAGATAGAGGTGCACAGATATGATATAATCATTATCCCAGGGACAGAGACAGCATATGCAGCAAAAGGAGTGAGACTCCTGGCATGGGCAGAAATGTTAATGCTGGAATGTTGTAAGACGCCCCCCACAGTCCCACTCATATCTGAAATAGTAGTTTTGAGTGTAGTGACCCTTCAATCTTCCATAAATCTCAGTCATTTGTTGAGTAGAAGGTAATACTTCCTGTATGGTGGCAGAGGTCCCCCTCCCAGGAGTGCAGTGTTAGTAAACACACAATGGTGGCAAAGCTTGTCTGCTTACAGGCTTTCACAATAAAATATGTATGTGCTGAGTGCCAGAGACGCTGTGCCTTTGTTACTGGGCAACCAGTGCATGGGGGGGGGCTGACGCCCCCCTGGGAGCCGCACAGGAATGTAAGCAGATGCAATGCATTGTGGGTCACACAAAGGGCCAGTCTGAGTAGGAAGTACACAGACGGGGACACAGCGCAGTGTAGAATGTACACAGCAGGTTGCATCATGTGTGGGTGGAGGAAGTAGAAGTCGGGGGTTTCGGTGACAGGAACATACCGGAGAGTTGGGGAAGTTACACAATTATTTTCCTCCAGGACATTCTGTTATTTATATATATGGAATGTCAGCAGAACAAGACTGCATTGTGTGTGTCTGCATCTACGAAACCTGCAGAGAGAAGTGCCACCAATTACATTGGCACCATATAAAGAGTAATAATAGTATCGGTAATATTGGACATTTTTACCTGGGGTGCTAAAGGGACTTGTTCCAGCACTGAATGTGTAGGACAGCGGGGAACCACTTGCTGGGTCTGTCCCATTGGATGCTTCTTCAGTTTCTGTCCCAGGAGGAAGCACGAATGAAGTTGTCACCAGAACACGTGTCCCCATCGGAAGATGTCCCCTCTGTCCCTAGACAGTCATTATCAGAACACGTGTCCCCCATCGGAAGATGTCCTCTCTGTCCCTAGACAGTCATTATCAGAACACGTGTCCCCCATCGGAAGATGTCCCCTCTGTCCCTAGACAGTCATTATCAGAACACGTGTCCCCATCGGAAGATGTCCCCTCTGTCCCTAGACAGTCATTATCAGAACACGTGTCCCCATCGGAAGATGTCCTCTCTGTCCCTAGACAGTCATTATCAGAACACGTGTCCCCATCGGAAGATATCCCCTCTGTCCCTAGACAGTCATTATCAGAACACGTGTCCCCATCAGAAGATGTCCCCTCTGTCCCTAGACAGTCATTATCAGAACATGGGTCCCCATCGGAAGATATCCCCTTTGTCCCTAGACAGTCATTATCAGAACACGTGTCCCCATCGGAAGATATCCCCTTTGTCCCTAGACAGTCATTATCAGAACACGTGTCCCCATCGGAAGATGTCCCCTCTGTCTCTAGACAGACATTACCAGAACATGGGTCCCCATCGGAAGATATCCCCTTTGTCCCTAGACAGTCATTATCAGAACCTGTGTCCCCATCGGAAGGTGTCCCCTCTGTCTCTAGACAGTCATTATCAGAACACGTGTCCCCATCGGAAGATGTCCCCTTTGTCCCGGCCTAGACAGTCATTATCAGAACACGTGTCCCCCATCGGAAGATGTCCCCTCTGTCTCTAGACAGACATTACCAGAACATGGGTCCCCATCGGAAGATATCCCCTTTGTCCCTAGACAGTCATTATCAGAACACGTGTCCCCATCAGAAGGTGTCCCCTCTGTCTCTAGACAGTCATTATCAGAACACGTGTCCCCCATCGGAAGATGTCCCCTCTGTCCCTAGACAGTCATTATCAGAACACGTGTCCCCATCGGAAGATGTCCCCTCTGTCCCTAGACAGTCATTATGAGAACACTTGTCCCCATCGGAAGATGTCCCCTCTGTCCCTAGACAGTCATTATCAGAACACGTGTCCCCATCGGAAGATGTCCCCTCTGTCCCTAGACAGTCATTATCAGAACACGTGTCCCCATCGGAAGATGTCCCCTCTGTCCCTAGACAGTCATTATCAGAACACGTATCCCCCATCGGAAGATGTCCCCTCTGTCTCTAGACAGTCATTATCAGAACCTGTGTCCCCATCGGAAGATGTCCCCTCTGTCTCTAGACAGTCATTATCAGAACACGTATCCCCCATCGGAAGATGTCCCCTCTGTCTCTAGACAGACATTACCAGAACATGGGTCCCCATCGGAAGATATCCCCTTTGTCCCTAGACAGTTGTCACCAGAACACGTGTCCCCATCGGAAGATGTCCCCTCTGTCCCTAGACAGTCATTATCAGAACCTGTGTCCCCATCGGAAGATGTCCCCTCTGTCCCTAGACAGTCATTATCAGAACACGTGTCCCCATCGGGAAGATGTCCCCTCTGTCCCTAGACAGTCAATATCAGAACACGTGTCCCCATCGGAAGGTGTCCCCTCTGTCCCTAGACAGTCATTATCAGAACACGTGTCCCCATCGGAAGATGTCCCCTCTGTCCCTAGACAGTCATTACCAGAACATGTGTCCCCATCGCAATATGTCCCCTCTGTCCCTAGACAGTCATTATCAGAACCTGTGTCCCCATCGGAAGATGTCCCCTCTGTCCCTAGACAGTCATTATCAGAACACGTGTCCCCATTGGAAGATGTCCCCTCTGTCCCTAGACAGTCCTTATCAGAACACGTATCCCCCATCGGAAGATGTCCCCTCTGTCCCTAGACAGTCCTTAACAGAACCTGTGTCCCCATTGGAAGGTGTCCCCTCTGTCCCTAGACAGTCATTATCAGAACCTGTGTCCCCATCGGAAGATGTCCCCTCTGTCCCTAGACAGTCATTATCAGAACACGTGTCCCCCATCGGAAGATGTCCCCTCTGTCCCTAGACAGTCATTATCAGAACACGTGTCCCCCATCGGAAGATGTCCTCTCTGTCCCTAGACAGTCATCACCAGAACACGTGTCCCCATCGGAAGATGTCCCCTCTGTCCCTAGACAGTCCTTAACAGAACATGTGTCCCCATTGGAAGATGTCCCCTCTATCCGTAGACAGTCGTCAACAGAACACGTGTCCCCATTGGAAGATGTCCCCTCTTTCTCTAGACAGTCATTATCAGAACATGGGTCCCCATCGGAAGATATCCCCTCTATCCGTAGACAGTCGTCAACAGAACACGTGTCTCCACTGGAAGATATCCCCTCTGTCCCTAGACAGTCATTATCAGAACACGTGTCCCCATCGGAAGATGTCCCCTCTGTCCCTAGACAGTCATTACCAGAACACAGGTCCCCATTGGAAGATGTCCCCTCTTTCTCTAGACAGACATTACCAGAACATGGGTCCCCATCGGAAGATATCCCCTTTGTCCCTAGACAGTTGTCACCAGTACATGTGTCCCCATCGTAAGATGTCCCCTCTGTCCCGAGACAGTCATTATCAGAACACAAGTCCCCATTGGAAGATGTCCCCTCTGTCCCTAGACAGTCATTATCAGAACACGTGTCCCCCATCGGAAGATGTCCCCTCTGTCCCTAGACAGTCATTATCAGAACACGTGTCCCCATTGGAAGATGTCCCCTCTGTCCCTAGACAGTCCTTAACAGAACAAGTGTCCCCATCGGAAGATGTCCCCTCTGTCCCTAGACAGTCCTTAACAGAACATGTGTCCCCATCGGAAGATGTCCCCTCTGTCCCTAGACAGTCATTATCAGAACACGTGTCCCCATTGCAAGATGGAACATTTGCTGCATGAGAACCCTGATAATTGTGAGTTCACAGTGAGTGTGCAGCATTGTACAATGTGTGTGTCATCCCCATCCCTCATGTCACATCATCCCCATCCCTCGTGTCTCATCACCCCCATCCCTCGTGTCACATCATCCCCATCCCTTGTGTCACATCATCCCCATCCCTCATGTCACATCATCCCCATCCCTCATGTCACATCATCCCCATCCCTCATATCACATCATCCTCATCCCTCATATCACATCATCCTCATCCCTCATATCAGATCATCCCCATCCCTCATATCAGATCATCCCCATCCCTCATATCAGATCATCCCCATCCCTCATATCAGATCATCCCCATCCCTCATGTCGTATCATCCCCATCCCTCATGTCACATCATCCCCATCCCTCATGTCACATCATCCCCATCCCTCATATCAGATCATCCCCATCCCTCATATCAGATCATCCCCATCCCTCATATCACATCATCCCCATCCCTCATGTCGTATCATCCCCATCCCTCATGTCGTATCATCCCCATCCCTCATGTCGTATCATCCCCATCCCTCATGTCGTATCATCCCCATCCCTCATATCGTATCATCCCCATCCCTCATATCAGATCATCCCCATCCCTCATATCAGATCATCCCCATCCCTCATGTCGTATCATCCCCATCCCTCATGTCGTATCATCCCCATCCCTCATGTCACATCATCCCCATCCCTCATGTCACATCATCCCCATCCCTCATATCAGATCATCCCCATCCCTCATATCAGATCATCCCTATCCCTCATATCAGATCATCCCCATCCCTCAAATCCCGCAGATTCGATCTCTCGTGTTCTGACCTGCTGCTGCAGCATTCTACAAGCCTCCAATCTCCAGGAGATCATTAATATTCATGAGTCTGCGGCTTGTACAATCAGCCTGATATCACCCAGATCAGATCTCACTACACTGCAGCCACAACCCGCCCCAGGAGGTCCTGTCTACACTCCACACCCAGTGCAGTCTAATGTCCTGAATGTCCCCTTCAAGGGATCAACCATCACATCATGGCATGGAGAGGACAGAGATTGCCAAAGCCCCAGAAACATTTGTTTAAAGCTACAGCCAGCTCTGTCATTAGGAAGTTCCTTTATTCTGGGAGCATTTCTTCATCACAGGAGAGAGAAGTGAAGTGACTGAGATGGCTGCGCTGTCTGGCAGAGGGTCCCTGGAGCGGATAACCCCTCCCCCAGATATACATTATCACTGTGACACCGCCTCCCCCAGATATACATCATCACTGTGACACCGCCTCCCCCAGATATACATCATCACTGTGACACCGCCTCCCCCAGATATACATCATCACTGTGACACCGCCTCCCCCAGATATACATCATCACTGTGACACCGCCTCCCCCAGATATACATCATCACTGTGACACCGCCTCCCCCAGATATACATCATCACTGTGACACCGCCTCCCCCAGATATACATCATCACTGTGACACCGCCTCCCCCAGATATAGATCATCACTGTGACACCGCCTCTCCCAGATATACATCATCACTGTGACACCGCCTCCCCCAGATATACATCATCACTGTGACACCGCCTCCCCCAGATATACATCATCACTGTGACACCGCCTCCCCAGATATACATCATCACTGTGACACCGCCTCTCCCAGATATACATCATCACTGTGACACCGCCTCCCCCAGATATACATCATCACTGTGACACCGCCTCCCCCAGATATACATCATCACTGTGACACCGCCTCTCCCAGATATACATCATCACTGTGACACCGCCTCCCCCAGATATACATCATCACTGTGACACCGCCTCCCCCAGATATACATCATCACTGTGACACCGCCTCCCCAGATATACATCATCACTCTGACACCGCCTCCCCCAGATATACATCATCACTGTGACACCGCCTCCCCCAGATATACATCATCACTGTGACACCGCCTCCCCCAGATATACATCATCACTCTGACACCGCCTCTCCCAGATATACATCATCACTGTGACACCGCCTCCCCAGATATACATCATCACTCTGACACCGCCTCTCCCAGATATACATCATCACTGTGACACCGCCTCCCCCAGATATACATCATCACTGTGACACCGCCTCCCCCAGATATACATCATCACTGTGACACCGCCTCCCCCAGATATACATCATCACTGTGACACCCCCTCCCCCAGATATACATCATCACTGTGACACCGCCTCCCCAGATATACATCATCACTGTGACACCGCCTCCCCCAGATATACATCATCACTGTGACACCGCCTCCCCCACATTTACATCATCACTCTGACACCGCCTCCCCAGATATACATCATCACTGTGACACCGCCTCCCCCAGATATACATTGTCACTGTGACACCGCCTCCCCCAGATATACATTATCACTGTGACACCGCCTCCCCAGATATACATCATCACTGTGACACCGCCTCCCCAGATATACATCATCACTGTGACACCGCCTCCCCCAGATATACATCATCACTGTGACACCGCCTCTCCCAGATATATATCATCACTGTGACACCGCCTCCCCCAGATATACATCATCACTGTGACACCGCCTCTCCCAGATATACATCATCACTGTGACACCGCCTCCCCCAGATATACATCATCACTGTGACACCGCCTCCCCCAGATATACATCATCACTGTGACACCGCCTCTCCCAGATATACATCATCACTGTGACACCGCCTCTCCCAGATATACATCATTACTGTGACACCGCCTCCCCCAGATATACATCATCACTGTGACACCGCCTCCCCAGATATACATCATCACTGTGACACCGCCTCCCCCAGATATACATCATCACTGTGACACCCCCTCCCCCAGATATACATTATCACTGTGACACCGCCTCCCCCAGATATACATCATCACTGTGACACCGCCTCCCCCAGATATACATCATCACTGTGACACCGCCTCCCCCAGATATACATCATCACTGTGACACCGCCTCTCCCAGATATACATCATCACTGTGACACCGCCTCCCCCAGATATACATCATCACTGTGACACCGCCTCCCCCAGATATACATCATCACTGTGACACCGCCTCTCCCAGATATATATCATCACTGTGACACCGCCTCCCCCAGATATACATCATCACTGTGACACCGCCTCTCCCAGATATACATCATCACTGTGACACCGCCTCCCCCAGATATACATCATCACTGTGACACCGCCTCCCCCAGATATACATCATCACTGTGACACCCCCTCCCCCAGATATACATTATCACTGTGACACCGCCTCCCCCAGATATACATTATCACTCTGACACCGCCTCCCCCAGATATACATCATCACTGTGACACCACCTCTCCAGATATACATCATCACTGTGACACCACCTCTCCAGATATACATCATCACTGTGACACCTCCTCTCCCAGATATACATCATCACTGTGACACCACCTCTCCAGATATACATCATCACTGTGACACCACCTCTCCAGATATACATCATCACTCTGACACCGCCTCCCCCAGATATACATTATCACTCTGACACCGCCTCTCCCACATATACATTATCACTGTGACACCGCCTCCCCCAGATATTCATCATCACTGTGACACCGCCTCCCCCAGATATACATCATCACTGTGACACCGCCTCCCCCAGATATACATCATCACTGTGACACCGCCTCCCCCAGATATACATCATCACTGTGACACCGCCTCTCCCAGATATTCATCATCACTGTGACACCGCCTCCCCCAGATATACATCATCACTGTGACACCGCCTCCCCCAGATATACATCATCACTGTGACACCGCCTCTCCCAGATATTCATCATCACTGTGACACCGCCTCCCCCAGATATACATCATCACTGTGACACCGCCTCCCCCAGATATACATCATCACTCTGACACCTCCTCTCCCAGATATACATCATCACTGTGACACCACCTCTCCAGATATACATCATCACTGTGACACCGCCTCCCCAGATATACATCATCACTGTGACACCGCCTCCCCCAGATATACATCATCACTGTGACACCGCCTCTCCCACATATACATCATCACTCTGACACTGCCTCCCCCAGATATACATCATCACTGTGACACCGCCTCTCCCACATATACATCATCACTCTGACAACGCCTCTCCCAGATATACATCATCACTGTGACACCGCCTCCCCCAGATATACATCATCACTGTGACACCGCCTCCCCCAGATATACATCATCACTGTGACACCCCCTCCCCCAGATATACATTATCACTGTGACACTGCCTCCCCCAGATATACATCATCACTCTGACACCGCCTCCCCCAGATATACATCATCACTGTGACACCGCCTCCCCCAGATATACATCATCACTCTGACACCGCCTCTCCCAGATATACATCATCACTGTGACACCGCCTCCCCCAGATATACATCATCACTCTGACACCGCCTCCCCCAGATATACATCATCACTCTGACACCGCCTCCCCCAGATATATATCATCACTCTGACACCGCCTCCCCCAGATATACATCATCACTGTGACACCGCCTCCCCCAGATATACATCATCACTGTGACACCGCCTCCACCAGATATAGATCATCACTGTGACACCGCCTCCCCAGATATACATCATCACTGTGACACCGCCTCCCCCAGATATACATCATCACTGTGACACCGCCTCTCCCACATATACATCATCACTCTGACACCGCCTCTCCCAGATATACATCATCACTCTGACACCTCCTCTCCCAGATATACATCATCACTGTGACACCGCCTCCCCAGATATACATCATCACTGTGACACTGCCTCCCCCAGATATACATCATCACTGTGACACCGCCTCTCCCACATATACATCATCACTCTGACACCGCCTCTCCCAGATATACATCATCACTGTGACACCGCCTCTCCCACATATACATCATCACTCTGACACCGCCTCTCCCAGATATACATCATCACTGTGACACCGCCTCCCCCAGATATACATCATCACTGTGACACCGCCTCTCCCACATATACATCATCACTCTGACACCGCCTCTCCCAGATATACATCATCACTGTGACACCGCCTCCCCAGATATACATCACTGTGACACCGCCTCTCCAGATATACATCACTGTGACACCGCCTCCCCCAGATATACATTATCACTGTGACACCGCCTCTCCAGATATACATCATCACTGTGACACCGCCTCTCCCAGATATACATCATCACTGTGACACCGCCTCTCCCAGATATACATCATCACTGTGACACCGCCTCTCCCACATATACATCATCACTCTAACACCGCCTCCCCCAGATATACATCATCACTGTGACACCGCCTCCCCCAGATATACATCATCACTGTGACACCGCCTCCCCCAGATATACATCATCACTCTGACACCGCCTCCCCCAGATATACATCATCACTGTGACACCGCCTCTCCCACATATACATCATCACTCTGACACCTCCTCCCCCAGATATACATCATCACTGTGACACCGCCTCCCCCAGATATACATCATCACTGTGACACCGCCCCCCCCAGATATACATCATCACTGTGACACCGCCTCCCCCAGATATACATCATCACTGTGACACCGCCTCCCCCAGATATACATCATCACTGTGACACCGCCTCTCCCAGATATACATCATCACTCTGACACCACCTCTCCCAGATATACATCATCACTGTGACACCCCCTCCCCCAGATATACATCATCACTCTGACACCGCCTCCCCCAGATATACATCATCACTGTGACACCGCCTCCCCCAGATATACATCATCACTGTGACACCGCCTCTCTCAGATATACATCATCACTCTGACACCGCCTCCCCCAGATATACATCATCACTGTGACACCGCCTCCCCCAGATATACATCATCACTGTGACACCCCCTCCCCCAGATATACATCATCACTCTGACACCGCCTCCCCCAGATATACATCATCACTGTGACACCGCCTCCCCCAGATATACATCATCACTGTGACACCGCCTCCCCCAGATATACATCATCACTGTGACACCGCCTCCCCCAGATATACATCATCACTGTGACACCGCCTCCCCCAGATAAACAACATCACTGTGACACTGCCTCCCCCAGATATACATCATCACTGTGACACCGCCTCCCCAGATATACATCATCACTGTGACACCGCCTCCCCAGATATACATCATCACTGTGACACCGCCTCCCCAGATAATATGTATACAGATCACCTACCTCCTAATAATATGTACACAGATATGATAGTAGTGGGCGGTGCTGCAGAATGGGGGGTGGAGTAATAGTGGGCGTATCCATAGGGATCAGAGGAAGTATGGTCGATATTGGGGCTTTTTTTCAGGGGGAACCCAAATCCAGCACTGAATGTAACAGCAAGAGGTGCTGGAGGATCTATTAATGCTGGCTGATCTATTGCTGTGTGTGTGTGTGTGTGTGGGGGGGTTATATTGTTGGTGGAAGGATCTATTTTTGCTGGGGGTCTTATGTTACTGAGAGGGATCTATTGTTGCTGAGGGTGTCTGTTGTTGCTGGAGGGATGTGTATTGCTCGGGGTCTATTGTTGCTGGGGGGATTGTATTGCTCGGGGGCTATTGTTGCTGGAGGGATGTGTATTGCTCGGGGTCTATTGTTGCTGGGGGGATGTGTATTGCTCGGGGTCTATTGTTGCTGGGGGGATTGTATTGCTTAGGGTCTATTGTTGCTGGGGGGATGTGTATTGCTCGGGGTCTATTGTTGCTGGGGGGATTGTATTGCTTGGGGTCTATTGTTGCTGGGGGGATGTGTATTGCTCGGGGTCTATTGTTGCTGGGGGGATTGTATTGCTTGGGGTCTATTGTTGCTGGGGGATGTGTATTGCTCGGGGTCTATTGTTGCTGGGGGGATGTGTATTGCTCGGGGTCTATTGTTGCTGGGGGGATGTGTATTGCTCGGGGTCTATTGTTGCTGGGGGATGTGTATTGCTCGGGGTCTATTGTTGCTGGGGGGATGTGTATTGCTCGGGGTCTATTGTTGCTGGGGGGATGTGTATTGCTTGGGGTCTATTGTTTCTGGGGGGATTGTATTGCTCGGGGTCTATTGTTGCTGGGGGAATGTGTATTGCTCGGGGTCTATTGTTGCTGGGGGGATGTGTATTGCTTGGGGTCTATTGTTTCTGGGGGGATTGTATTGCTCGGGGTCTATTGTTGCTGGGGGATGTGTATTGCTCGGGGTCTATTGTTGCTGGGGGGATGTGTATTGCTCTGGGTCTATTGTTGCTGGGGGGATGTGTATTGCACGGGGTCTATTTTTGCTGGGGGATGTGTTATACTCTGGGTCTATTGTTGCTGGGGGGATGTGTATTGCTTGGGGTCTATTGTTTCTGGGGGGATTGTATTGCTCGGGGTCTATTGTTGCTGGGGGATGTGTATTGCTCGGGGTCTATTGTTGCTGGGGGGATGTGTATTGCTCGGGGTCTATTGTTGCTGGGGGGATGTGTATTGCTCGGGGTCTATTGTTGCTGGGGGGATGTGTATTGCTCGGGGTCTATTGTTGTTGGGGGGATGTGTATTGCTCGGGGTCTATTGTTGCTGGGGGGATGTGTATTGCTCGGGGTCTATTGTTGCAGAGGGTGTGTATTGTTGCTGGAGTGAATCAATTGTTTTGTGGATATGTTGTTGCTGTGGGGGGCGGGGTATCTATAGTTGCTGTGGGGGGCGGGGTATCTATAGTTGCTGTGGGGGGCGGGGTATCTATAGTTGCTGGCTGCAGGCCATCTGTTTCACTCTTTTTATTATCACTAACATTGATAATTATGGACAATCATTAGGTGGGGGTGGAGGTTCAGCAGCTCCAGGATTTGTACCGGAGTTGTAGCTGCTGACGTTTCATTTATTTGTAGACTGGAGTGACGATATGACGTCATTTATTATCACTGAGTTGTTTGGCTCCTTTTTAAGTCCTAATGATACCAGAAATCCCCCAAATGTCCCTGAAGAAGAGCCGCCCCCCCCCCCCCCCCCCGGAATATTTGGCCTTGGTACAGACACACAAGGTGACGCACACAGGAGGTTCATTTCCCATATCTGTGGTGTATAAATGAGTTGCTTGGCTTTCACATGGATGCACTGAGCAGGCTAGACACTGAGCCATGTGGAGGAGCAAAGAACCGTCTAAAGACCTGCGTAACAAGGTAATGGAGCATTAAAAAAGATGGAAAGGGATATAAAAAGACATTCAAAGCCCTAAATTTGCCAGTCAGTACTATTCAATCACTTATTAAGAAGTGGAGAATTCTGGGATCTCTTGATACTAAGCCGAGGTCAGGTAGACCAAGAAAGATTGCATCCACAACTGCCAGAAGAATTGTTCGGGATACAAAGAACCCCCCCCCCCCCCCCCCAGTTGTGGTTGTTTCAAGGAGCACAATTCAATGATACTTGAACAAAAATGAGCTGCATGGTCATAAAAACGCCTTTACTGAGCCGACGTCACAAAAAAGCCCGGTTACAATATGGCCGACAACACCTTGACACGCCTTCCAGCTTCTGGCACACTGTAATCTGGAGCGAGGAGACCACAATAGAGCTTTATGGCTTTATAGTCACAACCATAAGCACTATGTTTGAAGAGGAAGACTATCATTCCCACTGTGAAGCATGGTGGTGACTCACTGATGTATTGTGTTGGCGTGATCGCTAAAGGCACGAGGGGGGGGGGGGTCTTGTGAAAATTGCTGGAAGATGAATGCAGCATGTTATCATAAAATACTGGCAGACAATTTGTATTCTTCTGCAGGAAAGCTGCACATGGGACACTCCTAGACTTTCAAGCACAATGGGTCAACAATGACCCGAAGCACAAGGCCGAGGTGGCCCTCGAGCAGGACAATGACCCGAAGCACAGGGCCAAGCTGACCCTCCAGCAGGACAATGACCCAAACCACAAGGCCAAGGTGGCCCTCGAGCAGGACAATGACCTGAAGCACAAGGCCAAGCTGACCCTCCAGCAGGACAATGACCCAAACCACAAGGCCAAGGTGGCCCTCGAGCAGGACAATGACCCGAAGCACAAGGCCGAGGTGGCCCTCGAGCAGGACAATGACCCGAAGCACAGGGCCAAGCTGACCCTCCAGCAGGACAATGACCCGAAGCACAGGGCCAAGCTGACCCTCCAGCAGGACAATGACCCAAACCACAAGGCCAAGGTGGCCCTCGAGCAGGACAATGACCCGAAGCACAAGGCCGAGGTGGCCCTCGAGCAGGACAATGACCCGAAGCACAGGGCCAAGCTGACCCTCCAGCAGGACAATGACCCGAAGCACAGGGCCAAGCTGACCCTCCAGCAGGACAATGACCCGAAGCACAGGGCCAAGCTGACCCTCCAGCAGGACAATGACCCGAAGCACAAGGCCAAGCTGACCCTCCAGCAGGACAATGACCCAAAGCACAAGGCCAAGCTGACCCTCCAGCAGGACAATGACCCGAAGCACAAGGCCAAGCTGACCCTCCAGCAGGACACTGACCTGAAGCACAAGGCCAAGCTGACCCTCCAGCAGGACAATGACCGGAAGCACAAGGCCAAGCTGACCCTCCAGCAGGACAATGACCCGAATCACAAGGCCAAGCTGACCCTCCAGCAGGACAATGACCCGAAGCATAAGGCCAAGCTGACCCTCGAGCAGGACAATGACCTGAAGCACAAGGCCAAGCTGACCCTCCAGCAAGACAATGACCCGAAGCACAAGGCCAAGCTGACCCTCCAGCAGGACAATGACCCGAAGCACAAGGCCAAGCTGACCCTCCAGCAGGACAATAACCCGAAGCAAAAGGCCAAGCTGACCCTCCAGCAGGACAATGACCCGAAGCACAAGGCCAAGCTGACCCTCCAGCAGGACAATGACCTGAAGCACAAGGCCAAGCTGACCCTTCAGCAGGACAATGACCCGAAGCACAAGGCCAAGCTGACCCTCGAGCAGTACAATGACCCAAAGCATAAGGCCAAGCTGACCCTCCAGCAGGACAATGACCCGAAGCACAAAGCCTAGCTGACCCTCCAGCAGGACAATGACCCGAATCACAAGGCCAAGCTGACCCTCGAGCAGTACAATGACCCAAAGCACAAGGCCAAGCTGACCCTCCAGCAGGACAATGACCCGAAGCACAAGGCCAAGCTGACCCTCCAGCAGGACAATGACCCGAATCACAAGGCCAAGCTGACCCTCCAGCAGGACAATGACCCGAAGCACAAGGCCAAGCTGACCCTCCAGCAGGACAATGACCTGAAGCACAAGGCCAAGCTGACCCTCAAGCAGGACAATGACCCGAAGCACAAGGCCAAGCTGACCCTCCAGCAGGACAATGACCTGAAGCACAAGGCCAAGCTGACCCTCCAGCAGGACAATGACCTGAATCACAAGGCCAAGCTGACCCTCGAGCAGAACAATGACCCAAAGCACAAGGCCAAGCTGACCCTCCAGCAGGACAATGACCGGAAGCACAAGGCCAAGCTGACCCTCCAGCAGGACAATGACCCGAATCACAAGGCCAAGCTGACCCTCCAGCAGGACAATGACCCGAAGCATAAGGCCAAGCTGACCCTCCAGCAGGACAATGACCTGAAGCACAAGGCCAAGCTGACCCTCCAGCAGGACAATGACCCGAAGCACAAGGCCAAGCTGACCCTCCAGCAGGACAATAACCCGAAGCAAAAGGCCAAGCTGACCCTCCAGCAGGACAATGACCCGAAGCACAAGGCCAAGATGACCCTCCAGCAGGACAATGACCTGAAGCACAAGGCCAAGCTGACCCTCCAGCAGGACAATGACCCGAAGCACAAGGCCAAGCTGACCCTCGAGCAGGACAATGACCCGAAGCACAAGGCCAAGCTGACCCTCCAGCAGGACAATGACCCGAAGCACAAGGCCAAGCTGGTTAGAGCAGAGAAAGGTGAAGGTTCTGGAGTGGCCATCACAGTCTCCTGACCTTCATATCATTGAGCTGCTCTGGGGAGATCTCAAAGGTGCGCTTCATGCAAGACGACCAAAGACAGCATGACCTGGACCTCTAGCCCAATTTCTGCGTTAGTCTCCACCCCCTGAAGGAGCATAAAAGTAACCAGTTCACCCAAAACATGCTCCATACCTTGACACGACACCTCCCCCACTTCCTCCGCTTTCAGGAAGTCAGAGATTCTTCCATATCCAGCGGCGGCATTTGCCAGGACTTTCCCCAGGGCGGCCATCTTTAGTCCTGTCTCCTTTTAAAGTCCTTATTGGACACCAGAACTCCTAGGCCTTTCCCCAGCCGCGGGAACGTCAGTTACTTGTAGTATCACTGAGGTTTCCGGTCCCTGTCCTAGACTGTTCAGAAGAGAAACACGTCATACAATGCGAGGCCGATCGTTCTCCTCCCTCACAATGTGAGGCTGATCGTTCTCCTTCCACACAATGAGAGGCCAATCGTTCTCCTTCCACACAATGCGAGGCCGATCGTTCTCCTTCCACACAATGCGAGGCCGATCGTTCTCCTTCCACACAATGCGAGGCCGATCGTTCTCCTTCCACACAATGTGATGCCGATCGTTCTCCTTCCACACAATGAGAGGCCAATCGTTCTCCTTCCACACAATGCGAGGCCGATCGTTCTCCTTCCACACAATACGAGGCCGATCGTTCTCCTTCCACACAATACGAGGCCGATCGTTCTCCTTCCACACAATACGAGGCCGATCGTTCTCCTTCCACACAATGCAAGGCCGATCGTTCTCCTTCCACACAATGCGATGCCGATCGTTCTCCTTCCACACAATGCGAGGCCGATCGTTCTCCTTCCACACAATGTGAGGCCGATCATTCTCCTTCCACACAATGCGAGGCCGATCGCTCTCCTCCCGTACAATGCGAGGCCGATCGCTCTTCTCCCGTACAATGCAAGGCCGATAGTTCTCCTTCCACACAATGCGAGGCCGATCGTTCTCCTTCCACACAATGCGAGGCCGATCGTTCTCCTTCCACACAATGCGAGGCCGATCGTTCTCCTTCCACACAATACGAGGGCGATCGTTCTCCTTCCACACAATGCGAGGCCGATCGTTCTCCTTCCACACAATGCGAGGCCGATCGTTCTCCTTCCACACAATACGAGGCCGATCGCTCTCCTCCCGTACAATGCGAGGCCGATCGCTCTTCTCCCGCACAATGAGAGGCCGATCGCTCTCCTCCCGCACACTGCGAGGCCGATCGCTCTCCTCCTACACAATGTGAGGCCGATCGTTCTCCTCCCCGTACAATGAGAGGCCGATCGCTCTCCTCCAGCACAATGCGTGGCCGATCGCTCTCCTCCTACACAATGCGAGGCCGATCGTTCTCCTCCCCGCACAATGAGAGGCCGATCGCTCTCCTCCAGCACAATGCGTGGCCGATCGCTCTCCGCCCCGCACAATGAGAGGCCGATCGCTCTCCTCCCCGCACAATGAGAGGCCGATCGTTCTCCTCCCCGTACAATGAGAGGCCGATCGCTCTCCTCCCCGCACAATGCGAGGCCGATCGTTCTCCTCCCCGCACAATGCGAGGCCGATCGCTCTCCTCCCCGCACAATGCGAGGCCGATCGTTCTCCTCCCCGTACAATGCGAGGCCGATCGCTCTCCTCCCCGCACAATGAGAGGCCGATCGCTCTCCTCCCGCACAATGAGAGGCCGATCGTTCTCCTCCCCGTACAATGAGAGGCCGATCGCACTCCTCCCCGTACAATGCGAGGCCGATCGTTCTCCTCCCCGTACAATGCGAGGCCGATCGCACTCCTCCCCGTACAATGCGAGGCCGATCGTTCTCCTCCCGCACAATGTGATGCCGATCGCACTCCTCCCCGTACAATGAGAGGCCGATCGCTCTCCTCCCCGTACAATGCGAGGCCAATCGCTCTCCTCCCGTACAATGCGAGGCCGATCGCTCTCCTCCCCGCACAATGAGAGGCCGATCGCTCTCCTCCCCACACAATGAGAGGCCGATCGTTCTCCTCCCCGTACAATGCGAGGCCGATCGCTCTCCGCCCCGCACAATGAGAGGCCGATCGTTCTCCTCCCCGTACAATGAGAGGCCGATCGTTCTCCTCCCCGTACAATGAGAGGCCGATCGCTCTCCTCCCTGTACAATGCGAGGCCGATCGTTCTCCTCCCCGTACAATGAGAGGCCGATCGCTCTCCTCCCCGCACAATGAGAGGCCGATCGCTCTCCTCCCCGTACAATGAGAGGCCGATCGTTCTCCTCCCCGCACAATGCGAGGCCGATCGTTCTCCTCCCCGCACAATGCGAGGCCGATCGTTCTCCTCCCCGTACAATGAGAGGCCGATCGCTCTCCTCCCCGCACAATGAGAGGCCGATCGCTCTCCTCCCTGTACAATGCGAGGCCGATCGCTCTCCTCCCCGCACAATGAGAGGCCGATCGTTCTCCTCCCACACAATGTGAGGCCGATTGCTCTCCTCCCGCACAATGAGAGGCCGATCGTTCTCCTCCCCACACAATGAGAGGCCGATCGCTCTCCTCCCCGCACAATGAGAGGCCGATCGCTCTCCTCCCGCACAATGAGAGGCCGATCGTTCTCCTCCCCGTACAATGCGAGGCCGATCGCTCTCCTCCCCGCACAATGAGAGGCCGATCGCTCTCCTCCCCGTACAATGAGAGGCCGATCGTTCTCCTCCCCGTACAATGAGAGGCCGATCCCTCTCCTCCCCACACAATGCGAGACCGATCGCTCTCCTCCCCGTACAATGAGAGGCCGATCGTTCTCCTCCCCGTACAATGAGAGGCCGATCCCTCTCCTCCCCGCACAATGAGAGGCCGATCGCTCTCCTCCCCGCACAATGAGAGACCGATCGCTCTCCTCCCCGCACAATGAGAGGCCGATCGCTCTCCTCCCGTACAATGAGAGACCGATCGCTCTCCTCCCCGCACAATGAGAGGCCGATCGCTCACCTCCCATACAATGAGAGGCCGATCGTTCTCCTCCCGTACAATGAGAGACCGATCGCTCTCCTCCCCGCATAATGAGAGGCCGATCGCTCACCTCCCATACAATGAGAGGCCGATCGTTCTCCTCCCCGCACAATGAGAGGCCGATCGCTCTCCTCCCCGCACAATGAGAGGCCGATCGCTCTCCTCCCCGCATAATGCGAGGCCGATCGCTCACCTCCCATACAATGAGAGGCCGATCGTTCTCCTCCCCGTACAATGAGAGGCCGATCCCTCTCCTCCCCGCACAATGAGAGGCCGATCGTTCTCCTCCCCGCACAATGAGAGGCCGATCGCTCTCCTCCCCGCACAATGAGAGGCCAATCGCTCACCTCCCATACAATGAGAGGCCGATCGCTCTCCTCCCCGCACAATGAGAGGCCGATCGCTCTCCTCCCCGTACAATGAGAGGCCGATCGTTCTCCTCCCCGCACAATGAGAGACCGATCGCTCTCCTCCCCGCACAATGCGAGGCCGATCGCTCTCCTCCCCACACAATGAGAGGCCGATCGCTCTCCTCCCCGCACAATGCGAGGCCGATCGTTCTCCTCCCCGCACAATGAGAGACCGATCGCTCTCCTCCCCGCACAATGCGAGGCCGATCGCTCTCTCCCCACACAATGAGAGGCCGATCGTTCTCCTCCCCGTACAATGCGAGGCCGATCCCTCTCCTCCCCGCACAATGAGAGGCCGATCCCTCTCCTCCCCGTACAATGAGAGGCCGATCGCTCTCCTCCCCGTACAATGCGAGGCCGATCGCTCTCCTCCCGTACAATGAGGGGCCGATCGTTCTCCTCCCCGCACAATGAGAGGCCGATCGCTCTCCTCCCCGCACAATGAGAGGCCGATCGTTCTCCTCCCCGTACAATGCGAGGCCCGATCGTTCTCCTCCCCGCACAATGAGAGGCCGATCGCTCTCCTCCCCGCACAATGAGAGGCCGATCGCTCTCCTCCCGTACAATGAGAGACCGATCGCTCTCCTCCCCGCACAATGAGAGGCCGATCGCTCACCTCCCCGTACAATGAGAGGCCAATCGCTCTCCTCCCCGTACAATGAGAGGCCGATCGCTCTCCTCCCCGCACAATGAGAGGCCGATCGCTCTCCTCCCGCACAATGAGAGGCCGATCGCTCTCCTCCCCGCACAATGAGAGGCCGATCGTTCTCCTCCCCGCACAATGAGAGGCCGATCGCTATCCTCCCGTACAATGAGAGGCCGATCGCTCACCTCCCATACAATGAGAGGCCGATCGTTCTCCTCCCCGTACAATGAGAGGCCGATCGTTCTCCTCCCCGCACAATGAGAGGCCAATCGCTCTCCTCCCGTACAATGCGAGGCCGATCGCATATATGGGGGAGGGGGTGTATATGGGGGGTATATGGGGGAGGGGGTGTATATGGAGTGTATATATGGGGGAGGGGGTGTATATGGAGTGTATATATGGGGGAGGGGGTGTATATGGAGTGTATATATGGGGGAGGGGTGTATATGGGGTGTATATATGGGGGAGGGGTGTATATGGGGTGTATATATGGGGGAGGGGTGTATATGGGTGTATATATGGGGAAGGGGGTGTATATCGGGTGTATATATGGGGAGGGGGTGTATATGGGGTGTATATATGGGGTGTATATGGGGGAGGGGTGTATATGGGGAAGGGGGTGTATATGGGGTGTATATATGGGGGAGGGGGTGTATATCGGGTGTATATATGGGGAGGGGTGTATATGGGGTGTATATGGGGGAGGGGTGTATATGGGGGAGGGGTGTATATATGGGGGAGGGGGTTATATCGGGGGTATATATGGGGTGTATATATGGGGGAGGGGTGTATATCGGGTATATATGGGGATATATATGGGGGAGGGGTCTATATGGGGTGTATATATGGGGGAGGGGTGTATATATGGGGGAGGGGTGTATATGGAGTTTATATATGGGGGAGGGGGTGTATATGGGGTGTATATATGGGGGAGGGGTGTATATGGGTGTATATATGGGGAAGGGGTGTATATGGGGTGTATATATGGGGAGGGGTGTATATGGGGGAGGGGTGTATATGGGGAAGGGGGTGTATATTGGGTGTATATATGGGGAGGGGTGTATATGGGGTGTATATGGGGGAGGGGTGTATATGGGGTGTATATATGGGGGAGGGGGTGTATATCGGGGGTATATATGGGGTGTATATATGGGGGAGGGGGTGTATATCGGGTATATATGGGGGATATATATGGGGGAGGGGGTGCATATGGGGTGTATATATGGGGGAGGGGGTGTATATATGGGGGAGGGGGTGTATATGGGGTGTATATATGGGGAAGGGGGTATATATGGGGAAGGGGGTGTATATGGGGTGTATATATGGGGGAGGGGTGTATCTGGGGGGTATATGGGGAAGGGGGTGTATATATGGGGGAGGGGTGTATATGGGGTATATATATGGGATGGGTGTATATGGGGTGTATATATGGGGGAGGGGGTGTATATGGGGTGTATATATTGGGAAGGGGGTGTATATCGGGTGTATATATGGGGGAGGGGTGTATATGGGGGGTATATGGGGAGGGGTGTATATGGGGTGTATATATGGGGAAGGGGGTGTATATGGGGGGTATATATGGGGGAGGGGGTGTATATTGGGGGTATATATAGGGGAGGGGGTGTATATCGGGTATATATGGGGGGTATATATGGGGGAGGGGTGTATATGGGGGTATATGGGGAGGGGTGTATATGGGGTGTATATATGGGGAAGGGGGTGTATATGGGGGGTATATATGGGGGAGGGGGTGTATATCGGGTATATATGGGGTATATATGGGGAAGGGGGTGTATATTGGGGTATATATAGGGGAGGGGGTGTATATCGGGTATATATGGGGGAGGGGTGTATATGGGATATATATGGGGGAGGGGGTGTATATATGGGGAGGGGGTGTATATCGGGTGTATTTATGGGGGAGGGGTGTATATGGGGTGTATATATGGGGAAGGGGGTTTATATCGGGTGTATATATGGGGGAGGGGTGTATATGGGTGTATATATGGGGAAGGGGTGTATATCGGGTGTATATATGGGGGAGGGGTGTATATATGGGGGAGGGGTGTATATAGGGTGTATATATGGGGGAGGGGGTGTATATATGGGGAGGGGTGTATATGGGGGAGGGGGTATATGGGGGAGGGGGGTGTATATGGGGTGTATATATGGGGAAGGGGTGTATATGGGATGTATATATGGGGGAGGGGGTGTATATCGGGTATATATGGGGGGTATATATGGGGGAGGGGGGTATATATGGGGGAGGGGTGTATATGGGTATATATGGGGAGGGGTGTATATGGGGTGTATATATGGGGGAGGGGGTGTATATCGGGTATATATGGGGGGTATATATGGGGGAGGGGGGTATATATGGGGGAGGGGTGTATATCGGGTATATATGGGGGATATATATGGGGGGAGGGGTGTATATGGGGGTATATATGGGGGAGGGGGTGCATATGGGGTGTATATGGGGGAGGGGGTGTATATCGGGTATATATGGGGTGTATATATGGGGAAGGGGGTGTATATGGGGTGTATATATGGGGAAGGGGGTGTATATCGGGTGTATTTATGGGGGAGGGGTGTATATGGGGTGTATATAAGGGGAAGGGGGTTTATATCGGGTGTATATATGGGGGAGGGGTGTATATGGGGTGTATATATGGGGAAGGGGTGTATATCGGGTGTATATATGGGGGAGGGGTGTATATAGGGTGTATATATGGGGGAGGGGGTGTATATCGGGTGTATATATATGGGGAGGGGTGTATATGGGGGAGGGGTGTATATGGGGGAGGGGGTGTATATGGGATGTATATATGGGGGAGGGGGTGTATATCGGGGGGTATATATGGGGAGGGGTGTATATACGGGTATATATGGGGGTATATATAGGGGAGGGGGGTATATATGGGGGAGGGGGTGTATATCGGGTATATATGGGGGATATATATGGGGGAGGGGGGTATATATGGGGAAGGGGGTGTATATGGGGGGTATATATGGGGGAGGGGGTGCATATGGGGTGTATATATGGGGGAGGGGGTGTATATGGGGAAGGGGGTGTATATGGGGTGTATATATGGGGAAAGGGGTGTATATATGGGGGAGGGGTGTATATATGGGGGAGGGGGTGTATATGGGTGTATATATGGGGAAAGGGGTGTATATATGGGGAGGGGTGTATATATGGGGGAGGGGTGTATATATGGGGTGTATATATGGGGAGGGGTGTATATATGGGGAAGGGGGTGTATATATGGGGGAGGGGTGTATATATGGGGGAGGGGGTGTATATATGGGGGGTATATATGGGGAAGGGGGTGTATATGGGGAGGGTGTATATATGGGGGAGGGGGTGTATATATGGGGGTATATATGGGGGAGGGGGGTGTATATATGGGGGAGGGGGTGTATATATGGGGGGTATATATGGGGGAGGGGTGTATATATGGGGGAGGGGGTGTATATATGGGGTGTATATATGGGGGAGGGGTGTATATGGGGTGTATATATGGGGGAGGGGGTGTATATCGGGTATATATGGGGGGTATATATGGGGGAGGGGGTATATATGGGGAAGGGGGTGTATATGGGGGGTATATATGGGGGAGGGGGTGCATATGGGGTGTATATATGGGGGAGGGGGTGTATATGGGGAAGGGGGTGTATATGGGGTGTATATATGAAAGGGTGTATATATGGGGGGGGTGTATATATGGGGAAGGGGGTGTATATATGGGGGAGGGGGTGTATATCGGGGGTATATATGGGGAAGGGGGTGTATATCGGGTGTATATATGGGGGAGGGGGTATATATGGGGAAGGGGGTGTATATCGGGTGTATATATGTCGGGTATGGGGGGTAATATGGGGAAGGGGTGTATATCAGGTGTATATATGGGGGAGGGGGGGTATATATGGGGAAGGGGGTGTATATTGGGTGTATATATGGGGAAGGGGTGTATATCGGGTGTATATGGGGGGTATATATGGGGGAGGGGTGTATATCGGGTGTTTATATTGGGGAGGGGTGTATATCGGGTGTATATGGGGATGTATATATGGGGGAGGGGTGTATATTGGGTATATATGAGGGGTGTATATGGGGGGAGGGGTGTATATCGGGTGTTTATATTGGGGAGGGGTGTATATCGGGTGTATATGGGGTTGTATATGGGGGATGGGTGTATATCGGGTGTATATGGGGGGTACTATATGGGGGAGGTGGTGTATATCGGGTGTATACGGGTGTATATATGGGGGAGGGTGTATATCGGGTGTATATATGGGGGAATGGGTGTATATCGGGTATATATGGGGGATGGGTGTATATCGGGTATATATGAGGGGTGTATATATGGGGGAGGGGTGTATATCGGGTATATATGGGGGAGGGGGTGTATATCGGGTATATATGAGGGGTATATATGGGGGAGGGGTGTAGGAATCAGTGACTGATCGGGGAATTGTGTCTCACGCTATGTGTGAACGGGGGAGGGATTTTTCCAACTGAAACTCCCCTCCCCCACTCCCCTCCCCGGTGACGCCAGGCATGATGGACGGCAGGCGGTTGCCTGGTAACGGGGGGCGGGGTCGGGGGCGGTCCTCGCACACAGTCGGTGCATTCAGTGTGGTGTTGCTGTAGGATTGCAGGACGTCTGTAGGAGATCTGAGTGTCGGATCGGTGAATGTCGGCCGTGGTGACCCTCCGACCCCAATATGACCCCCCCGACCACCTCCACCCCAAGGTAAGGGGACCCCGATAATCAACACCCCAAAACTACCCCCATTCTTCTATCAACCTGCCTGTTATCACCCCAATACACCCTCTGAGATCACCCCAATACACCTCACACTGTCTACTATCACCCCAATACACCCCACACTGTCTACTATCACCCCAATACACCCCACACTGTCTACTATCACCCCAATACACCCCACACTGTCTACTATCACCCCAATACACCTCACACTGTCTACTATCACCCCAATACACCTCACACTGTCTACTATCACCCCAATACACCCCACACTGTCTACTATCACCCCAATACACCCCACACTGTCTACTATCACCCCAATACACCCCACACTGTCTACTATCACCCCAATACACCCCACACTGTCTACTATCACCCCAATACACCTCACACTGTCTACTATCACCCCAATACACCCCACACTGTCTACTATCACCCCAATACACCCCACACTGTCTACTATCACCCCAATACACCTCACACTGTCTACTATCACCCCAATACACCTCACACTGTCTACTATCACCCCAATACACCCCACACTGTCTACTATCACCCCAATACACCTCACACTGTCTACTATCACCCCAATACACCCCACACTGTCTACTATCACCCCAATACACCCCACACTGTCTACTATCACCCCAATACACCCCACACTGTCTACTATCACCCCAATACACCCCACACTGTCTACTATCACCCCAATACACCTCACACTGTCTACTATCACCCCAATACACCCCACACTGTCTACTATCACCCCAATACACCCCACACTGTCTACTATCACCCCAATACACCTCACACTGTCTACTATCACCCCAATACACCCCACACTGTCTACTATCACCCCAATACACCTCATACTGTCTACTATCACCCCAATACACCCCACACTGTCTACTATCACCCCAATACACCCCACACTGTCTACTATCACCCCAATACACCTCACACTGTCTACTATCACCCCAATACACCCCACACTGTCTACTATCACCCCAATACACCTCATACTGTCTACTATCACCCCAATACACCTCACACTGTCTACTATCACCCCAATACACCCCACACTGTCTACTATCACCCCAATACACCCCACACTGTCTACTATCACCCCAATACACCCCTACACTGTCTACTATCACCCCAATACACCTCACACTGTCTACTGTCACCCCAATACACCCCACACTGTCTACTATCACCCCAATACACCCCACACTGTCTACTATCACCCCAATACACCTCACACTGTCTACTATCACCCCAATACACCTCACACTGTCTACTATCACCCCAATACACCTCACACTGTCTACTATCACCCCAATACACCCCACACTGTCTACTATCACCCCAATACACCCTCTGAGATCACCCCACACTGTATACTATCACCCCAATACACCTCACACTGTCTACTATCACCCCAATACACCTCACACTGTCTACTATCACCCCAATACACCTCATACTGTCTACTATCACCCCAATACACCTCACACTGTCTACTATCACCCCAATACACCCCACACTGTCTACTATCACCCCAATACACCTCACACTGTCTACTGTCACCCCAATACACCCCACACTGTCTACTATCACCCCAATACACCCCACACTGTCTACTATCACCCCAATACACCTCACACTGTCTACTATCACCCCAATACACCTCACACTGTCTACTATCACCCCAATACACCTCACACTGTCTACTATCACCCCAATACACCCCACACTGTCTACTATCACCCCAATACACCCTCTGAGATCACCCACACTGTATACTATCACCCCAATACACCTCACACTGTCTACTATCACCCCAATACACCTCACACTGTCTACTATCACCCCAATACACCCCACACTGTCTACTATCACCCCAATACACCCCACACTGTCTACTATCACCCCAATACACCTCACACTGTCTACTATCACCCCAATACACCCCACACTGTCTACTATCACCCCAATACACCCCACACTGTCTACTATCACCCCAATACACCCCACACTGTCTACTATCACCCCAATACACCCCACACTGTCTACTATCACCCAATACACCTCACACTGTCTACTATCACCCCAATACACCCCACACTGTCTACTATCACCCCAATACACCCCACACTGTCTACTATCACCCCAATACACCTCACACTGTCTACTATCACCCCAATACACCCCACACTGTCTACTATCACCCCAATACACCCCACACTGTCTACTATCACCCCAATACACCTCACACTGTCTACTATCACCCCAATACACCCCACACTGTCTACTATCACCCCAATACACCCCACACTGTCTACTATCACCCCAATACACCTCACACTGTCTACTATCACCCCAATACACCCCACACTGTCTACTATCACCCCAATACACCTCACACTGTCTACTATCACCCCAATACACCCCACACTGTCTACTATCACCCCAATACACCC